>OY759168.1:108329868-108602368 GCA_963662145.1 Sturmia bella | reverse complement strand
ATATTTTAATTTGTAGCTTTTAGTCTCAGAAAAGTTTTGGGTGGAATTAAATGTTTTCAAAGTCAAACTTAGACGAAGCCAAAACTACTAAAGAGAATCAATAACTTTATATTAATGTACTTTTTCAGGCTCAAGTTCCACCCTTTTATTTGTCACTTTTTAATCAATATTAATTAAGTAAAGAAAAGTAAATTTTTATAGCTGCTTCTGGGTTGCAAACACCCTTCATCAGCAGCCTTATTTTATATTGATTAAAAAGTGACAAGCCCAAGGGTTGAACTTGAGCCTGAATAAGTAATTTAATATAAATGTATTACAACATCATAATTCAATGTAATTAAAATTTCAGTAAAATATTAGAATCAATAAGATTTTCTCTAAGGCTGAGGGGTAACTCAGCAGAAAGAAACGAAGAGTTTTCTATAGGGATTCCTTATTATTTTCATGTGGTAAATATTATTAATTTTATCAATAAGGTAACATATAAAATCAAGAAGAAGCCCTTTTGCAAAAGAACTGGACAGCAGCCATTGTGTAAAATGCATGCTGAAGAAAGATGTGCTGCAAAGAAAAGCTACAATATTTTTATGCTATTCACCCAATATTGGTTCGTATGTAGGCTGTGATATAGAACAAAACCGATTTTTAAGGATTATGCCTGGTAAGCGAACTACAGCAATTTTGTTAACACCAAATTTTAATTTGCAATATCGGTCTAAATGTTATACATATCGAGGATATTAAAGAAACCAATTTTTTGAGGAACATATTCATTAAACTATTTAAAACATTTGCAATGATTTGGGATTGTGGCCGAAAAAATTGAAAATATATATGGACGTATTCTTTATGAGCGGTACTTAATAGCACTCTTACATGTTTTTACTTAAAATAACAAAAATATATTTATTTATTGAAAGTATTTTACAAAAATAAATTTATAAAACACGACACTAGAAATAGTATGGACCACTTGGTCATTACACTAAACAAAAATATATATTTACCCCCTAATTCCAAAAAATTATTACAGGCTTAAGACTGCTATTTGACATATTTGTATGGAAAATCTGTCAAATAAGAGCTTTATAAACCTGTTGTAATTTTTATGAATTAGACGGTTAATGTTTAATATACACACTCACATAGACGCATATTCTGTGAAGACAAAATGAGGTAAAAAATTTAGCTCCCACTTTTAGCTCCAAATCAAAATTTTTAGCTTTTTTTTCAGCTCCTTTTTAGACGCGATTTAACAGCTTGTCATTTTAAGAACTGGTCACACTGTTCTTATAGCTTCTTTGGCAGCACATTTGCAGCTAAATTGCTGTGAAAGGTTCAGCTCTCTAGTTTCTTCGTTTCGGAGGGGGGAAGCTAAATTTCAGTGTGAAATCTCCGCTGTGAGTATAGACCCCTAAAAATGTTTACAGATGCCCATTTCGTATTTATTTCTCTGATTTATGCCTTGAGGTCTTCCAAACACACTTTTCACTTGGATAATTCTTTTATTTAACACTTTTTCATTTTTATATGGCTTGACCACACTGATGCAACAAGCAAAGCAATTATTCATTTCCCCTTTTTCCGGCTTGACTTTCTTCTCCCTCTCCCTCTCACTGTCTCTCTCACTCTATAGCGGCATTTTTTAAATGAGTTGCCATTTGCTGATGTTGTTATTGTTTGCTGTATTCTATTGTAATTCTCTAAAAATGTCTCTGTTATTCTTGTAAATTTGCTTTTCTTTTTTTTTTTTTAAATTTCAATTTTACTGCCATAAATTTGGTCTAATTAATTATAGTTTGCGGTAATTAAAACAAAACAACGACAATAAAAACCCATATTTAAGCTGTTATGATTATTATTACATTTTCCTTTTCTTTTTCTATTTTTAATTAAACGTTGTTTTTGTAGTCATTGTTAAAGTAGGTACCTATGTAGTTGTTGTTTTCAGTTTAGGTAAGTAGGTATGTGTGTACATATGTACATATGTATGTATGTATGTATGTATGTATGTATGTATGTATGTATGTATGTATGTATGTATGTATGTATGTATGCAGGTACATATTATTATTTACTTTTTTTTTATCAGAGATTTGCATCTTTCGCGCAATAAATCACGCTTCAGTAGTTTGTGTTGTTTTGCTCGTCGCTAAATTTTTAAACCATTTGTTGTTGCACTAGTGCACTTTGGAATCCGTCTGAAGTCTTGTTTGTTGTTTTAGTTTAACTATTATTATTATTATGGTTGTACCTGTGCAGAGGCAGAAATGTTCAAGCTTACATGTATGCATTTGGAAGTACATACATACATACATACGTGTCTATGTAGTTGCATTAATAATGTAGTTGTTATACCTAGTTGTTGTTTGTTATCTGTTTTTATTATTATTTGTTTTTTCTCTTTAATTTTCTCCCGGCTTGAGCTTAAAATGCATTTATGTTTCAGCAAATTCTATGGT
Source organism: Sturmia bella (assembly GCA_963662145.1). Taxonomy (NCBI): domain Eukaryota; kingdom Metazoa; phylum Arthropoda; class Insecta; order Diptera; family Tachinidae; genus Sturmia; species Sturmia bella. The sequence continues at coordinate 108,599,906 of OY759168.1, read as the reverse complement.
TAATGATTATTGCAATTATTCACTTGTTTTTATTTGTTTTGTTTTTTTTTTTTTATTTTGTGTGTTTCTAAATTCTGTTGTTGCCGGTTTGTGATAATTTTAAATGTCTGTAGGTGGATTTTGTCTCCCTCTCTTCTTCATTTTGTTGTGGCCTGGTGGGGCATTTGGCATTTAATTTGTAGGCAAAAATTAAAGGGATACATAAATAATAAAATGGTAGTTTGTTTAACATTTCGAAATGTCCCTTAATTAAGTGATTTTTATCAAATACGTTAATAGCAGACTGCAATGGTTGGCCGCGTCGTTTTATGCAAATTATTAGGTGTGTTTTTTATGCGAATTTTCAAAATAAAATCATTAAAAAGGAGAGCGTTCCTTGTTTGCGATTGATAAGAATAGATGAAACGGTTTTTGTGGCATTAAGTTTAATAATAGTTTTATTCGGAAATTAATTTTTATTTAATATGGCATTTCAGACACCCTGGCGGATGGACAGGGGTTGCGTTAAAAGTCCACGGATGATGTGTCAATAATCCAAGAATATTACTCACACATCTTAAGTACTCACAAAGCAGCAGAAATCATCAACAAAATTTTGCAAACACCAGCTGGTATCATACTCTGTAAATAATGGAAATATGTATGTATGTACATATGTACCCAAATATATTTTTTCCCAAGAAGTCCTAGATTGTATAAGCACATGTAAATGCTTTTTGTAACACGGCTAAAAAAAAACTCTTTGCAACGATGCCAAAATTAATTAATACTGGAGTAGATGACAAATTTTATTGAATTTGGTTCTATTTTTTTAGGTCAAAAAAATATACCTTAATGTTTTCTGTCTTTTTGAGGTGTCTACAAGCCGCCGACATTGCGTTGATGCTAAGCACCTAATTAGAAGACTCGGAAAATCTGAAAAGAATGTTTGAAACCCAACTATTTATTCCATAATTGCCCTGAACAAAGTGGGAATCAGAAATGTTCAAACAAACTTTTAATACAGAAAACATTTTACGTCTTATAACACTGTTACTTTTGTTAGCACTTCCTTAGAACGCATGACCATTGACTACCACGACTTTTATTCCTGAAAGTATCAAAAAGTAATGCTCTAAACACATAGACGACAGCAGACTTCAAATGCTGCCAACTTCAATTGCAGCCAACTTCAAATGCTGCTCTGAAGTCGGCTTCATAATTATTTTGAAGACAGCAACAACATAATAATCAGCTTGATGATCAATTTCAATTTTTTATTCAAAGTTTAAAAATATAAAAAATGAGCGAAGAAAATTTAGTGAATTTTATCACAACAATTGCTAAAATAGCCCAGACTACAACTGAAGTGTATAAAGCCCATAAGACGAATAGTACAAGAAACCGAAGATAGTGGGTTCGCCCAGAACAGCTGTGTATTTTAGCAATGCAAATTTCAGAGATGCCACATTTTTTATTTCATAATGAATAAAATTGAAGTTATTGATGAAAAATGTAATAATATCACGAAAAAACTATAAAAACATACATTTATTTGTTTATTGCATTTTTGCAATGTTCTTTTGTGTTTAATATTAAAAAAAAAAAAAGTTTTTGTTCTAATTTGTCCAATTTATATATATAATGGCAACACTATATTTGCTTATTTGCTGCCCGTCAAAATAGAAAATAGCCTAAGTTGGCAGCAGCAGCAAATGCTGTTGTGCAGTCGTGCTGCTCTGCTGCCGCCAAAATAATCGATTTCATTTAAACACATGCATTTTATTTTTGACGTATTGCTGCTTGCTGTCTGCTGTCGTCTATGTGTTTAGAGCATTAATCATTAAGTTGAATTTTGAATATTAAAAAAAACGTTTACTTTTTAAGAGTTGGGTCTTAAACATTCTTTTAAGATTTTTCCAGTCTACTGATGAGTTGATGAGCATCAACAAAATGTCGGCGGCAGACCAGTAGACGGCTGAAAAAGACAGAAAACAACATTAATGTATATTTTTAGACCCAAAATAATACATTTCAATTGGCACTTGTAGCGAATGAATAATTGAGTACATTTTTGCACTGAATGTATCTTCTGAAATATTGAAGAAGATATCAACAATTTGAATATACATACATATTTCTGTAACACGAAGAAATTTTTTGCTTCACGAACATTTTGACAACGAAAAAGTCTTTCATTTTATTTTCCATTCAAACGTCCCTCAAAAACAACCCCACTTTTCTAGATGGGAATTTCTTTTTATATACATATGTACATACACAGACAGACAGACGTATTTATGCCTGTACTGCTTTAAGGCCACCATTAAAATATCTAACAAACAACTCCATTATTACGATTATTATTGCTCAGTCGTATTTAAGCACTAATCACAGGGTTTCGAATCCACCCTTTTTATGTAACATCAACAACAACAAACCGACAACAAAAATTCATTTGAATAAATAATAAAACAAAAACTTGAAAGTGATTTACTGGCGACAACCACTACTTTGAGCAGCAACAGCAGCAGCAGCAGCAAAGGAAGCCGTCTTTACAAGACTTTAAGGGGTTAAAGGAAAAATTAGAAGCTTCCATTTTAAAGCAGGGCGGATTTTTATTTTTTCTAAAGAAAAACAACAATGGGGATGAATTATTGAATTAAAAATAATGTAAGACCAAAACAAACAACAAACACACAGCATATGATCATGCATTCATTTGATCTCGAATGCCGTAAATTGGTTCCTGGATTTTTGAAAACCAAACACTTTTCAAGAACATTAGATTTAAAAAAAGAAAACCGCACACATTTTAAAAGTTGGCAGAAAAATTAAAAGCAAAAAATGATGTTCTCGAAAACGGCTCTAACGATTTTAATAAAACTCGGATAATTTGAGGATTTCCGGAACGAAACGTTGATCTAGCATGCTCTCGCATGCAGGGTTGTTAAATCGTAAAGGGGTAAAGATCGGTAATTCAATGCCTCCGGACTTTATCAAGTATAAGCGCACAAATCCATAAAGCATCTGAAAGTATGATGAAAATTAATGGACACGTGTCTGGCACTAATTGGCAATTTTAAGCAGTAACGGGATAAAACGGGTAAAACTGAATTTTGGTACTTTTTTGAAATGGCTTTATCTATAAAACAGGTAGGAACAGGAAAAAAATTAAAACTGAATTGGACGCCCCTTTAAAGAATTTCAAATACGTTTGCTTATTTTTTTTTTTTTTTACTTTAGGACATTTTGGGGTTAAAAAGGGTAAAATCGGTAATTCTGTTTCTCCGAGCCTAATAAAAGTATCAATAAAATTCAAAAAAAGCCTGAAATCCTAGTAAAAATAATACAACGGAGGTGCCTGGTACTTCTTTTAAATTTCGAAATTTAGGAGTATAACAGAAATTTGGTACTTTTTTGAATTTCAGAGACGAATGGGAGCAGGAAAAAGAAAAAAGAGCTTCGAATGCATTATGCAATTGTTTTTTATTTCTTAACATGTGGAGGCAAAAACGAATAAAAACGGGCAAAATCTTTAATGCTGTATCTCCGGGCCTGACGCAAGTACCACAAAAATTCTAAAAGGACCTGGTCTGGTACTTTTTTGAAATTCAGAAGTTTAGGGATAAACGAATTTCGATTTAAGTTCCTGAACTTGTTCGAAAACCGCTAATTTAGCACTACTCTTGGTATTTATATTGGTATAGTTGAACTCTTTTCACATAGTGTATTTTCCTATTACATACGTTATATTTCTGCTGCTCTCTAACTGCCTGTTCCTCAATGTCGCCAGAAAATGTAAGCGATCGAAATGTAATCGCTCGATTTCGAATCAATTTGGATTCCTCTAAGTCGACAGCTGGCGTTTGCTTGGGTGTACGTTATAACATTTTTGGCATTTACTTCACAGGGATGCCAGATCGTTAAATTAAAGTTTTGGCTGAATTTTTTATTGTAGAGATTGACAAAAGCTACTAAATTGTTCTTGTGTAAATACAACCCTTCCTAAAATTGATCAGTTATATCTGTTAAGCCAGAGCAAATACATCGATAAATAAGTACAAAATAAAAAAGCAAACATTTTGAAAGTGCGGAAATAGTTTTTGTGGTGTTTTAAAATTTAAAAGTACTTGTTTTTTGCATAAACATTTAATAAGTACTTTGGTGCACTGAACGCTGGTATTCCTCTGACCAACTCAGGATCTTCTTCCATCCAGCGAACAAGTGAACTGTTTAGGAAAACTACATGCATACAGATGATAATTAATTAATACTAAATACTAAATGAAATAAAAATGAAAGACATATGGATTTTCTAGTTTTATTTCCCCGTTTTTTTAACAAATAAATATAAAATTTTTTCCACAAAAAAAACACCCACTCGATAGCAAAAAAAACAGCAAGTGATTGATTTTGACGTTTGTGTTCGCAGTGCTGACAACATGATCGAAATAGAGGAATCGGATTTTGTATGAAAACACTTATGTCTTTTCGACTTGTCGATCGAGTCTTCGTTTGAATAAAAGAACATCATAGAGGAACCCAAAAAAATTTTCTTTAGTTTAGAATGCGATTTTTCGCACTACAAAAAAAATCATTTTTGTCGTATGGCCTAAAGAAAATGATGATGAAAACGTTGTGAAACTAAATAGTCATGTTTTTCTATTTTTAAAAACAGAAATAAACTAGAAAACATATGATGATAATGACATAAAGACGTCGCAGCAAAATTTGTCTCAAATTGTTAATTTTAAATTGTTAATTTTAAAATGAGCCCTCCTCACTCATGAAAATCGATGGGTAAATATTTTTGCATATAATTCTAAATAAAACAAAGAACCTCTCAATACTCGATGTATATGAAGAAAAATATTTCTTGCTTGTGTTTGTGTGTGAGTGTGAGAAATATGAACAAGAAATGCCGCAACAATAGGCCAAACTATTTTTTTCCTGAGTAACTTACAATAAGAACTGCATATTTTATACAAATTTTGCTTCAAAGGTGCAATAATTTTATTTGCTTCCTTTTCTCAGCCATAAAACCTCTCTTAATCCTCCTGGGAAACGGTGTAACTGAACAATTTTAATGAAATTTTTAAAACAACTGCTGCCATTGTTGAAGTTAAAAATTTAAATAGAGTACAAAAGACAGAGAACAACAAGGCAACGTCATGAATATGAAACATGTCATCAACTATTTTATGTAACAAGTAATTTTGCATATTTATTTGTTGCAAACAAAAAGACAGGCGACACTTTCGTGTCAGAAGCAGCAAACACAACAAGCTGTTTGTGGCAGAATGTTCTTGATCTCCTGCGCTCGTTTGTCTAGAAAATGTTTCTTCTTTTTGTTTTGGCAAGCCTCAGGGAAATATTAACAATAATCTATAACGAATACATGTGTGCGTGCGTGTGTGTGTGTGTGCTTCCTTTTACATAAACAGTAAATACTAATAATGATAAACAAAAGAGAGAAAAAAGAAAAGAAAAACATATGGAAGGAAATTATGACATATATTTGCCATTTAAAAAGTCTCTTTTCATTCTCAAGTACCAAACGAATTCTTAAGGATGCCACAATTGTTTAAGCTGCCTGTCTGCCTGCCTGCCTGCTTGCCTGTGTGTGGTTCCACCCTTTAGAGACTTGCATAAGATGCATGATTGCTGCAGAATAATACATAATTTAAGTGCACAAGAAGCACAAGAAGCAAATGTATCAGAGAGTGCACGAATGTGTATGTGTGTGTGTGTGTGTGCCTGCCACACAAAAAGTGCAAGTACTTTTGTAATTTTACATTCAAGCATTCACAGTCTGCTGTCTAGATGCACTTGCTTGATTATGCCAGTAAGTAGATAAGAAGATAATTGGATTTTCTCAAACAATTAGGTTCTTTGACTGCGACTGCGACTGCAACTGCAACTTCAATACCCATTACACACATCTACATAGGAATGTTTGTTTGGATGTGGCAGCATACAACAGCATTGGACAAAACAACAGGTGCTAAAAGTACACAACTTTTTGTAGACAAAGAAACAAGAAGCGGCAAAAATATATTAAAAATAAATATTAATTATACATTGTGTGTTAATTTAACGTAAAATATGTAGATTTTGAATAATAATTGCAATACACAAACACACACACGCACACACCGACACAGACTCAGACACACATGGGGGATGAAGTAGACAGCAACTTCTTGACTTTCACACGCAAAACTGCCACAGACACATTTCAAGAAAAATACATCCATTTGGGTGGATCGATTTAGCAACTGATAGCGTGCCATTGATAATTCGGAAAAAGTTCCTTCCTTCACTATACTTCGAAGCGGCCGATTTCAAATAAAAAAGGAAAACGTGGTCGAAAAAATTATTGGACACTATGTCATACGCCCAAGTTGTTGTATATTTTCTGTCTAAAATATGCAACAACTTGGGTGCCGGAGTGGCATGATTGTGGCTTTAGAAACGTGAGCCCCTGAGTTCAAGAACGGGTGCTGACGAGAAAGTGTGGCGGCTTCGAAACAAGTTGTAGTTGTCCATCCTGCTAAATGTCTTTGATGTCTTCTATGTATTTTTCTCTAATTATATCATAAGTTATCCTTCTTTTATCTTTTTTTTTTTTTTTAATAAAAACACAAAACTGTGAAGCTTTTTGCTTGTCTGCAGAAACACCCAGAGCCTTCGGCAGAAAACGAACCTGCGACCTCGGAGACGATTCTCAGTAGGCCACTCTACCAATTCATTCATCAAGGTGCTCAATTTTTTATTTGAACTGATGCTCGCCCCATTGTGCAGCAGCCGATTTTGCGGCTTTTATCAACTTGGTGTAATAGCAAAATTCAATTGGGTCATTCTTATTGATTTTACCATTTATTTTATTAAGTTGATAGACCCATTGTGCACAAATATATGTAGCTGATTCCAAGTACTTACATTAAGCTTGATTAAAGTGCAACTACTTTTATACATACGTATTTCTTATAACAACTAATTGGTCTGTTTGGTAGCGCTTTTCCTCAAAAACCAGTTTTAGACCCATTGTGCAAAGTTGCGCTGCTCCAGCATTTGTTCAACGATTATAATTTTCTTTTATCTTCATATGATTTTTTTTCCGACTTAAATTGCAGTTAATTAAAAAAAAATAATTAAATTATAATTTTAAGACCCACTGTGTATGAAGTAGGCTTCTTAGATTTTGATTAAGTTTGCCTTTGGCATCCTGCAGGAAATATGTTCGAAACTTTCTAAAACGTAATTCAATGTAGTTCTAAAAAAAACCTCCCAAGCCAAAACAAATGCTTTTGAAATCTTTCGCTAAACTGTGTATAACTTCTGGTGCATTAAAAAAATATCCTTTTTCACACTTGCAGTTCCCGCTATAAAGTCATTATTAAATTTTTGCATTCTTTCTTTCGCATATGAAATCTCTTAAAAAGTGAAAATAATTTATGCAAAATTTTCCAAAATTGAATAAATATTACTGGTTGGCAACCGTCAATTTAAAATTCAATCAAAATGTAACGAAATGCCTTCAAAATGCAAATACGAACGCATGTGTGTGTGTGTGTTTGTGCAAGTGAAGTTCCCTGCAACAAGTTGCTGCCAACTAGAGACTTTTATCAACATTATGCATTTACATCAGCAATGAAACAATATGACCTTAAATAATTGTAATAATATTAATAATAATAAAAAATAATCAAAGTCCCTTTTAAGGCTGCAAAGTATTTAGTAAAAATCAAAAAAAAGCCACAAAAAGCGCAGTTGAATGGTGGCAAAGCACTGACATCATTGAATACTTTGACTTCCTAATGGCCTTAAATAACAATGATTAAATGCTGACAGGGGAAGAGGGGGGACGAAGACGTTCACTGATACGGCCAAATAAAGTGACGCACTTAATGCGGAAAATGTGTGCAACAATCACACAGCCGTGTGTGCACTTTTTGCCAATCTATTCTTTCGTTCGCTTCCATCCGTCGTCCAGCCACTCACAGGCAGCCATAAAAAAAAAACATCCATAATGAAATATTTTATGAAACGGAGAAGCTACCGACGACGATGATCATCAGCCAGTCAACCAAACGACCATTTCCAACACCATCAAATGCAACACCTAAATCACTGTAATCACGACAAAATGTTCAGGTTCAGGAGTGATCGAGTGAGTGCGCGGTCGGTGTCTTGTGGAATGACGCTGATGATGATGATGATGATGATGACGATACTACAAATGCGTTCTGCTTCTGTGGTCTGCAGAGGTTGCGGCTTAAATCTTTATCGCAGCAATTTTGTTGCAACTTTGGCAAAACGAGTTACGCAAAATATGGCTTAAATTGGCTGACTGACTGACTGACTGGCTGGCTGGCTGGCACTGCGATGCGTTGGCAACTGACTAAGAGCTTCTGTAATTCCAAATTTACGCTTTTAAATTTTATGACGATTTCTTCTTTCTGCTCCTTTCCTTTTGTCGCCCCTCCTCTTGAGTTTTGTGTGAGTAAAGAACAGTGTTTTTTGGTACAACGAAAATGAAGCTTTTATTTAAAGCTGACAAAATGTATCAAGTGACCTGACAAAGGAGAAAAAACAAATGCTGCTACACAAATGATGAATGGTGAATGATTTACGCACAATGGCTATAGAATGAAAACGTATTGCAATAGAATTAAGAGCTGAGGCTTTAGCAATATTTTATAACCTCCCACCAATATCGAATTCATTTTTAACTCTGAAAGCCTTGTAATCTGTGATGCAATAGCAACAAATGCAAAAATCAATGCCAAATCAATTGGCTGTTGGTGACAGCATGTATAATAGATTCCAACCAACAGAAGCGTGGCTGCTTAAAAACACTATGCAATTAATTATGATCTTAGGTTAGGTTAGGTTGAATGGAGGGGTTCTTCTGCCCATGTCTTACGACATACACCTAAGCCAATATAGGCTTGTTGTGCGCTCCGTGGGTTTAACCGTGAACCAGTTTGACTCATAGGTCTATAGGAACTCCGTGTCATTCACAAAGTTCCTTAGTTTCCTCCAGCATACGCCCCGTAATTGGGTTATGTCTGGTAAGGTGTCTCTCCCAAAATGTCGGGATCGTATTTGTGAGAAAGCGGGGCACTGACATAAATAGTGCTCCAATGTTTCGCTTTCCTCCCCACAAGCTCTACATTCATCTCCTCCTGCTCCTAATTATGATCTTAGTTGGAAACCAATTGTGTGCTGATGATCGTTGTGGTAGAGGTGAAACAGACCAACTTTACTTTTCTTCGTCTTTTTTAAAATAATATAGATCACTCCAAAATCTTTCACAATTCTGAGGAAATAAAATCGAACTAAAGCCTGTTAAACTCATTAATATTATTGTATAATAATACTATGTTCACATATGCCTTTTTAATTGAAACAATATTCAGTTAATTGACAATATCTTTGTGGTGTTCATACATACTTAATATTGCTGCGACAATTAGCATTTGACAGGTGAAAAAGTTATCGTTTACATTTAGTTATTTTGTAAAGGGCGTTTTTTTTTCGATGTATAGAACTTTAAGTTGGCATTACTGTTCAAGATGGCGACCGATTTAACAGCTGTCAAGTGATTTATTCTCAGTTTGGTTTGGCAATGCATCATGAATAGACTCACGCCTGAACAAGGCTTGCAAATAGTGCAATTTTATTTCGAAAATAATGGTTCTGTGCGGAATACGTATCGCGCACAATTTTGTTTAGCGATGAAGCGTACTTCTGGTTGAATGGCAACGTGAACAAACAAAACTGACGCATTTGGAGTGAAGCTAAACCTCAAGTGTATGTCGAAACACCGTTACATCCAGAAAAACTGACTGTTTGGTGAGGCTGGTGGAATCATTGGTCCGTACTTCTTCAAAAGCGATGATGGACAGAACGTTACAGTCAATTGTGATCGGTATAGAGCCATGATTACAAATTTTTTCATTCCTGAATAGAATAACCATGATCTCCAGGAGATGTGGTTTCAACAAGACTACGCAACATGTCACACAGCTTGTGCCACAAATGCTTGACCATTTGGAAGACAACATTCGCCGTGTTAGCGCCTCGATGGATGAATTGGCAGAGTGTCCTACTAAGAGTCTCCGAGGTCACAGGTTCGATTCCTGCCGAAGGCTTTGGGTGTTTCTGCAGACAAGCCAAAAGCTTCGCAGTTTTGTGTTTAAAAAAAAAAACATTGCGTTTGGTAATTAAATTGTAGTATTGGCATACGGCCACAAATGTTGGAAAAAGTCATCGAAAATTGGACGTCCAGATTGGACTACATCCGCGCCAGCCGTGCCAGAAAACATATTTAAAATGTAATATCACAAGATTATCTTTTGGAAAAAATGGAAATCATGTCAATCGAATAATCTCCTTCGTTGTTTTATTGCAACTTAAAAAGCTATACATAAAAAAACACCCTTTATCATAAAAAATGGAAAAAATTTGTTTTTTATTTATTTATTCTGTTGACGTTTGATTTGTCGAATTTTAACAAGGATTGTTCCATATGTACTGTTGTTGTAAAAGCTTGTTCATTTAGTACTGTTAATACAAATTTAACAGTGTTGCATTATAAATTTTACTCAATATTGAAACAATTATCTCTTAATTGCCAATAAGTTAATTGTAATTTTTATGTGAAAATTTAATCTCAATAATGGCCTTAATTGTTATAATTTGAATATTGCTGCATGTATGAACAGGGTATAAGAAAAAGTTTGAATAATAAAATTTAATTAATTTCACTAATTAATATTTGTAAATCATAAAGTTCGACTATAAAATCAATATAATGTTTGAAAATTATTTAAACTTCAAGATACCCAAACTAGTTTTTTGGCAATAAATTTTTTTCGCAGTCCTTAAACAAACGAAAAAAGTTCATTCGTGTACCTGTTGCTTGTGGACTTGTGGAAGAACTTGCAGTTAAAATTATTTCAATTCCCAAAGTCAAACTGTGTTTTTTATTGTTTTTTGTTTTTTTCGTTCACATAAAATTTCAAGCTGCAGATCCCCAAGTAGACAAGCAACAAAACACACTTTTATAAAAACGGCTCATAAATCAACTATCGTTTGTCTTCTCCTTTTTTTTTTTTTTTTGCTCTGCTTCATGCATGTGTCACTTGGCACACGTTCAAACGGGATCACTTTCAAAATTCTTTCTACTCACTTGCTGTTGATTTGTGTACATTATGCTTAAAGGCAGTTGACAAGTGTAGCACGACGCTTCGATTGATCGTAATGATCATGATGACTGGTTGTTGGTTGTTGTCACTTGACTTGTTAAGCAGGCAGGCAGGCAGGAGTCATTTCGGTCTGTTTATGTTGAGGGTGTAAATTGTGGCAAGTCATCATGATGATGTTTTACTTTATTGTTCGCTCTGTTGCTTCTTGTTGCCCTGTCTGTTTTGTTTTTTTTTTGTGTGTTTTCAGGAAATTTGATCCTGCGGTTATTTGTGTAATCTGATCTTACAACAAACATGACTTTGATATTTTTATTTGTGGTAATCATGCTTAATTTAATCGAATTAACAACAAGTTGTGTTAAAAAGCACTTACGGCTTCTTGTGGATAGAGAGAGAGAGAGAGAGAGATCGAGAGCGACTCTTTACAATCGATTCGATCGATCTGTGGATGTGGTTAATTCACACACACCTACAACCACCGCCACCACCACCGACCACAATAATAAACATTCTTCTTATTCTTCTTGTTTTTTTGCTTTCTGTTGGCACCTCAATGTGATCATAATCATTGAAATATTGCCAGAGTCCACCAACGCATTCTACGGATCACTTGCTCGAAATCTTTTTTTCTTTTTCTTTCTTTGGTATTTCATCAATTCTATGGCTTTTTGTTAACAACATCTACTTAAATTTCGCGTTTGCGGTTGGCAAAATTGCAGCCACTTACGTTCAATTTGACTGAACAAACGCCCACACACATGCAGGGGATCAGTGTTTATTTTTTAAGCTGATTAAGAACTCTTTAATAAAGATCAGTTTTCCTGCAAAACAAAACAACAAACCCCAAAAGGTTTTACTGTGAGAAGCTTAAATATCAACGTTGTTGGGATTTGTTTACAAAAGCAGCAATTTCCGAGACTATTGTTTTTTCTCACTTTGGAAAGGTTTATTATATGTTGCTGCTATTTTTAAAAAGAGCTGATCTTTAAAAGGGTATCTGATCAGGGTTTACTTATGGCCCCCTCTGAAGGCGAACCATAAATCCATAAATGGCAGACCAGCAGCCATAAACTATTCCTGTAAAACATTTTGTCAAAGTACTTGAAATCACACGGAAAAAAGGATTTCACTAATCAAACTTTTTCATTGATTGAGCTGAAGATTTAATTGATGCAATTAAATTTCTAATTATAACGATTAAAAAAAAACAAATTTTTTAATTGATCTCGAAAATTCTTTGAACAATTTTTTTTTTCTATGAAAAGGAATTCGAAACCACAATGACGTTGCGGCTTAAAAACAAATACATCATTTGTCTAATTTTAAATGATCAATTTATTAAAACAATTCATTACAAATTTTAATATTAAGATATCAATTGAATAATAAATGTGCACTGCAAGGAAAAGTATCGGCCAAAAACCAGCAACAGCAACAACAAAAATAACAAAATGCAGCAAAAAAAAATGCACTCAAAGGCGCTTAATGCTCAGAATAATAAAAAAAAACCGAAGCAAAAACCAACAAGTATTTTATGAAAGATTAAATCTCACAGTTTATTAGACGCAACAGACACAACACTAGTACACAGCACCAACAACAACAACAACAACAACAACGACAACAACCACAGCAACCAGCAGAAATGTCTGTGGCACAAGAAAAATTGTTTCCAGATAAATTGGCAAACAATGAAGACAAATAGTAAACGCGTTTTTTAAACGGTTTCAGAGCAAAAAAGAAAAACAGCCTGCTAAAAGGTGTTCAAACAATTGATCTGCTTAAAACAAACCACATTGGCCAGCAGCTTAAAATCTCAAGCGAACTTTTTAATGCGGAAACGTGCTTTAAATATCGCCCTAAATCGCACTTATGCGATCATTTGGAGGAATGAAAAAAAACGTTTTAAATTTCTCAAAAGGGAACCTGTAGTTGGTATTAAAATGTTTACTACAAAATTATCAAATAGTTGAGGCGCACAATACCTACAACGACAAACAGCAGGGCTTTGAAAATATAAAATCTTGAAAGAAAAGAAATAATTTGTTTCAAATTGAAAGGATTGCACGCACTAAATGAGTTTACTGGGAGGCCAAAAGGCGGCCTATTAAGGTGCTGCCGAGACCAAATAATGCATAGAGTAAAAGCCAGAATCTCGTTAAACTTAATTCACGGAATAGATTTGTCACAGAACCAAAATGCTTTTTACAAGCTTCAGCTTGAGCTCCATGCTATGCGTTCGGACCATTCTCCAAATAAAGGACATGTGCGAGCACAATAAATACTGGCCCCTATCCAAGTAGAATTTGATATACGGCGAATAGGTATAATTTGGCAAATGGTAAGCAACCTTTCACATGCTTTTAATGATTAATATTTTTAGCAACAAATAGTTTTGTCAATAAGTGAAGTACCTGAGCTGCTTCAAATGAAATCCAACCTAGAGTTAAAAATCCATAATTATAAAAACAAACAAACAAAAAACAATTTACACTAATTTCTGGTCATTATTAAAATAAAGGATATATGCTCCAAATGAATCAAAATTTGGTTCGCAGTTAAAAGTCCTTGTTGTAGAAATAGTTACTAATTTTTTTAGGTTTTTTATCAAAACTGTGACCTTCACTTACATACATATGTACGTATATCCTTTGTAAACTTCAGTATACTTCAAGAACAATTATATTGCTAGGAAAGGTGAAAGACCTTTCCTATAAATAAAAACTCCAATAGTTTACCCTTATTTTTGGTCATTCATAAAATAAAGGATATATGGGAGGCAGTCATATCCTTGCTCTAAACTAATCAAAATTTGGTACACACCTGAAGGGCATAGTTCTGGAAATAGTTATTAAGTTTGGTCACATTTCTAATAAAAACTGTGGCTTATGGTATGTGCACGCTTGTTAAACAAAAGACGCTTCAATCACAAGCTAAGCACAATCCCTCAGCAAATGCAATGAACTGATTTTCGAAGCAAAATAAAAATATTATATTTTTGTTAAACTTTACCTCATTTTAATTATTCTCAAAAAAAAAATGCTTGAATTTACTGGCACTAGTTGAAGTTACTTTTGTGAGAGAATCAAAATAAAAAATGTTCAAGACCTCAATTTCTATCGTATTTCAGTTGCAGTTTGACAGCCTCATAAATTGTCTGCATTTGCAAAATTTCTAAAATAAAGGATACATGGCAGTCAAACAAATCCTTGTTCAAATCCAAGTGAAACTTGGCGTGTAGTCTTACTGCATAATTTAAAAAGTTGTAAGCAATTTTTTTTCTCTTTGATTAGTTTTTTTTTTATAAATTTTCATAATTTGTAATATGAGGAACATATAGAAGTTAAACAAATCCTAGCTCCAATCCCATTGAAATTTGGCAGCCAGTAAATCTGTATAATTTAACAAATCGTAAGCAACTTTTCTCTCTTTGAATAATTTTTTTTTGTAAATTTTCAAAATTTGCCAAATAAAGGATATACTGGAATTTAGGAAATCCTTGTTCCATTCACAAGGAAACTTGGCATGCAGCCACTTTGCATAGTTTAACAAGTTGTAAGCAACTTTTTTCTTTTCGAATAAATTTTTCCCATAACTGAGACAATGTTCATATAAATTTCTCAATAAAGGATATATTAATGAAAACCTTAGCTTGGAGCTGACTCAGCTAAAATTTACCATACAGTTAAAAGTACTTAATTATAAAAAAACCGACCATTTTAAACTAGCGTCACAAATGAAATTTTATATAGCGGCTAATTACAGAGTCTGATAAATAGTACAATAGTACTTAGCACATAATTGTAGCGTTACACAGGTTGATAAAACTTTATGCTTTCTGGCCAAAATTTTGGTCTTTTTTATTTAAAATAAACATTATTTTTCAATAAAGAGCACATCCTACTTTAATGAAATCGATCATAAAACCAAAATAAATCAATTTTGTTAAAGAAACTCACGTTTTCACTTTTTTGCTAACCATTAATGAAATAAAGGACATATGGGAAAAAGTTATATCTTTAAGCAGATTAAATTCATACTTGGCACACAGTAAAAGTGCAAAATTTTCGAAGTTGTTTAAAAATTTTTCAGCTTTGAGATCAATATTGTGACCATCAATAAAATAAAGGATATATGAGAGCAAGTTGTATCATTACACCGATTAAATTTAAACTTGGTACATAGTAAATGGCTAAAATTTCCGAAGTTGTTGCAATATCTTGCTGCAGAGCACAAGTTTTGTTCTCTTAAATCTTTAATAAAATCTTTAATTTTACGGAAAAGGAAACTAAATGAATACAAAAAATATTTGTTTTGATAAATAGCAGTCAGTTTTCATCATTAATCATAAAAAGCATATATGAGATCAAGTCACACTTATTTTTGCTCATAAAATTATCCATTTTTATTAAAAAAAACATTCAGTTTTACTATAAATAAAATAAAGGACATATGAGGGGAAGTCACATCCTTGCACCAATTAAGTTCAATTTTTTTTAAAAAATTAACTGGCTCACTTTTACAAGTTGTAATATAATTTTGGACACACTATTCCCCACAGGTTTATAGGAAATTTGAAAAAAAATTGGAAAGGTCCTTTGGGAAAAAAATTATTTTAGAACTCAACTTAGAGATTTTTCTAATGGTCACCAACTTTGGGTACTTTTGAATTTAGTTAGAAAAAAAGGACATTCGAGTGC
Source organism: Sturmia bella (assembly GCA_963662145.1). Taxonomy (NCBI): domain Eukaryota; kingdom Metazoa; phylum Arthropoda; class Insecta; order Diptera; family Tachinidae; genus Sturmia; species Sturmia bella. The sequence goes on along the minus strand of OY759168.1, from coordinate 108,584,008 downwards.
AGTGATTGCCACAAAATTAATTAACGAGTGAAAGGAAGTAATTTTGCAACTAATAAGCAATTTTTGAAACTTTTAACTCATTCATAGTAATTATTGTGTTGGTGTTCTCCAGTGCCGGAGCAACATTTGGTTTCCTTCCAAAGACAATTTAACTAAAAATTAAAAAAAAAATATTCAGGCTTAAAATTGTTAATTACTTTATTAGGATTTAGTTCGATTTTATTTCCTCAGAACTGAGGCAGATTTTTTTTTTGTGATAAAATTGTAGTGACCAACATTTTTAAAACAGACAAGAAAAGTAAAGTTGAAGTAATTAGACTTAGTTCTTGAAATTATGTTTTTAATTGAAAGCAATTTTCATTAAAGCGTTGTCAGGTCAAGTAACAACAATAACGTGCAAAATAATCAGGGCTAATGGCACAACCGGCCTCGTACTATAGCTATACAGACCAACCGTGTTATGCAAACTGAAACATTCATTTACTTTGCTATTTTTCACTTTTCTAAAGTATTCTTTAACAACTCTGGCCTTTTATTGCATTTGACTTTTTTCACTTCTAACTTGTTTGCTGGTTCATTCATGCAGATGAGAATCTCAGATGCAAAAAATAAAGAAAAAGAAATTCAAAAATTGCACTTAAAAGTTGACCAGAAATGACTCAAATCCATCATGTTAAAGCCAGAAATAAATAATAACAAGAAAACAAATAAAACAGTGTCGGAATAATATAGAACTGTTTAAAAGTTTATTACATTCGCAGCGCCATCTGCAATGGGCTTTCTTGCACAAATAGTGAAATGAACAGCCGCAGGCTTTGTTAACAGAAAATACACAACAACAGTTTCTCGAAATATTTTTATAGTTTAGTTAATGTTATGTAATACTTATTATTGGCTTTATTTATGTTTCCACCCACCAAAAAAGATTTCTTTTCCTTTCAAACTCAACTCCATAGACGTTTTGTTTAGAGAAAGAAGAAAAAAAAATATATTTATGAAATCTCTGTGTATGCGCGCTCAACACAGTTCACATAAATCATCATGATAACAAATTACCAGCGCTTCCACAGTGTGTAATTGTATCTATTGTTAGCATCTCTCTCCCTCTCTCTCTCTCTCACTCTTCACTTATGCAGCACAGTTATTGTGTGCCAAACCGGCGTCAATGGTCCTTCTGCAGATGCCTTTTACCACGGCAAAAAGCTAATCTGCCATTCCACGAGGTGGTTTGGCTTGTAACGTGCCTGCTGGAATATGTAGTTGTTGCGCATAAAACAACAAGAAGAAGAAGAAGAGTAACAACAACAAAAGAAAATAAATAGTAAGAATTGAAAACCAACAATGAGAGTAAGAGACTCACGCATTAGATTAAAATGTAGCCAATATGACGTATGGCTCAGAGATAATGATGGCAATGCCCAGCGAGCAAATTGGTAAAGAATTGAAATTTTGCAAAATTAAAATATATAAGCAGTAATTTAATTTTATGGTGGACTACATGCTTTACAATTGTTAATAATTTTATCGGGTTTTCTAGTTCGATTTTTGCTTCCCCAAAATTGAGAAAGACTTTTTTGTGATCAACATTTTTAAAGAAGTTGAAGACATATTGGCTGGAAGACATACATATGTATGTACATACCATGGCTCTTTCACGACCACCACGTCGCTCATCAACACCCAAAGTATATTCCAAGCAACAGAAAAACACAGTGATAAAATGGAGAAGTTGATCAATAAGATTAAATATCGCCAGTCAGTACTGAAGAGCTCAGGTGGAAGTCATTGCCCTGACCTACTGCTTTAAAACTGTATACAATTCGGGATGGCCTGGGTTTGTAACAATTTGATTGGTCGTGGGATACAGCCATGGTATGTACCCCAGCCAGTAAGTCTTTATTTTTCTTGTCTTCCTTAAAAATGTTGATCACTCCAATTTTATCGCAAAACAAAATCTTTCTCAATTTTTAGGAACTAGAAAGTCGGACAAAAATAAAAACAAAATTATTTTAAAAATTGCAGTGTGTATTAGCAAATTTTTATTTGTTTGAAAACGTGTGAAGAGGACCAAAATTTCAAAGCACTGTTTATAAATTGCAGAGTTTGTCCAAAATTATTTCTGCAGCCCGATTATTTGTACTTTCGATTTTCAAAAATGTACTTGTGCTGTTCAAAACTAAGCCTTGTGTTCTGCCGCGCCTTCACACTAGAAAAAGCTTGGTTTAATTAATCTGATTTCTCGACGAATGTTTTCCTTTAAAGCCACAAGAGATTGAGGATTATTGCTATAAACCCTCTCTTCGAGAGCTAGATCGGCGACCCAAAGCGACTGATTTGTTTTTGGGGGCAAATTTATCGCAGAAAATTAATCAAAGCTCTGTCTGTCGCCCGAGTAGCATGCAGGTTTGACAGAGACTTCCATAACCATGCGTTAATAATTTTTACCGTTGACATTCGTCGCCTGGCCCCAAGAATTTTCAAAAAAAAAATGGTCCAATTATCTCAGGCATCGATAAAGCACACCACACAGTTTCGCTAAGACAATGCAATAGCTTTCAATGTTTCAATCGAGGGTTGCGCGTTCTTGGAGGCCAGTAGCGGCAGTTTAGCTTAGTGACGTGACCGCTTAAATGAAAATGAGCCTCGTCGCTCAAAAGAAGCGAAAACACTCCAACATCGTTTCTCAAAAATCTTTTAAGTAAATCAAAGTAATTATTTCTGTATTAAGTTTATCAGGCTCTTCTTTCTATATTATATTTGTGATTGATATTAATTAAATTAGACAAAGAAAACATCAAAGACATTTAGCAGGGTAGACAACTAGTTGTTTCGAAGCCGCCGCACTTTCTCGTCAGCACCCGTCTTTGAACTCAGGGGCTCATGTTTCTAAAGCGACGACCATGCCACTCAGCCACCTAAGTTGTTGTATATTTTCTGTCTAAATTTTAATTATATCATTTTTCCTTTTCTTTTTTTTTTTTTTGAGGAATATCTGTTATTATTATCCAGATTATCCATAACCTTAATGAAAATTATGTTCTGTTTTCATTAGAACAATGAACAAATTCCTATATTTAAGGTTTTTGTCATTAAACCAATGAAATATTTCATTAGCTTAATGGCTCAAACTCATATATTTAATAAAAATTAATATAAATTTAATGAATTAGAATTCATTGATGCAATAAACCCTAATGATGGTTGCAATTTAATCAACTTTTTCATTAAATTAATGCCAGAATTCACTGGATTTACGAACAAACTGTTTTCGGGAGTCCATGAAGATCGGAAAAAAACACTGTTTGAATCATTTGATTTATCTCTATGGAACAACCATCCATGAAATTGCTTGCTGGGTTATTGGAATCTGCAAAAGGCAGCTTTACTGTAACTGCAGTACAACTATTGAATCTAACTGAACACATTTAATAGTTAAGCACAGATCAATCTTATTTAAGACCATTTTTCCATTTCTAATAAAAACAAACATTCGAGCAAAAACAACAACAACAACAACAACAACAACAAGAAACGGCTACAAAAGGCAGCCTATCACATCTAATGGTATTAAGCGCACATTCTGAAATTTGAAAATACATAAAAAAATAGCACTAAAAAAACACTTTGAACTTAAAATGCGTACCTTTTTTGCTGGAAATTTTTTCCAAAATCAAAGTTGCAACCACAAGACCCAAATGTTCAACTTGTAACAATAAAATTGTAAACTCTTTTTTTTCCACAGAGCCCCATCACTCTGTGGTTTTGTATCAATAAAAAGGCGGCTGTTTTATCTTAAATACACTTTTTACAACATTTTTTCTTCTTTATGTTTATGGATGTTGTGCTGTTGTGTTTTTTCTTAACTTTATTTTTGTGCTAAGATTAATAAACCACGATAGACATTGAGTCTGCTTTAAACTGAGGTGGTACCAGAAACGGGCAACAACAGCAAAAAAAAAAAACAAATGAAATTGTGAATCAGTTTGTGTGTGTGTGTTTATTGAAAAATAATGTTGCAACTTAAAAGAAATGTAAACTTACAATTTAGATTTTTTGTAGACAAAATAAATATGATTCGTTAAATTGAAGAAATTGTTTGCTATTTGGCACGCTACAAACGGCACTAAAATATTTATATTGATATAAAATAAAACTCAGCACTTTCGAAAAAAAAAGGATATATGGCGAGAAAACTGAATGTTTTACTGATTGAAGTAAAAATTGGTCAGCAGTTTAGGGATATAATAAGCTAAATTGTAAGCAAGCTATTTCTTTTTTTTTTTTCTTTGCTTATCAAGATCCTTTAAGTATTATTTTAAAAACCAGCTGCTTCTGGCACTAATTAAAGTTCAATAAACTCAATAAAATTAATCATTCTCTGTCTTATTTTTGCTCGTTGCATTCTTGTTCTTCTTTTTGTTATAAGAGATATAAAATCGGTAGGCAATTGTTTGCATCGAAGAAGCAGCATAGCCTAAAACTCTAAAAAATTATACTGTTACTGACAAACCCAAGCTTGAAATTTGTGCATACAAATATGCTTGTCTTCCAGTAATTTTTAAAATTAAAGACATCTCACGAGACCACCCATTTTATTGCATAATGAAGTGAAACCAACTCTGCTGCTTTATTACCGCTTAAGGACATAAAAAAAGGCCAGTTCTTTGCGCTGTTTTGTAACGTCCAGGACTTCAAAGCTTGCATTTAATCTTTTTTCTTAAGCTATAATACACAATTTTCGAAATAGTAATCCATTTTGGCCGTTTTTTATGCACAGCTGTGATTTTTATTTAATTTCAGGTAAACCGAAAAGTAACAAGGGCGAAAATGGGCAAATCCTTATACCAGTCTAAGTAAAACGAAAGCTGCAGCTAAGGTGCGTAATATTCTTAAATACCTACAAGTTTTGCTGTCAGTTAATAATTGCATTATCATTTCCAGCTCGCAAGTTCTTAAAGCAAATACCCGATATTTAAGGCAGCAGTATTCACAATATATTGTGCAATATTATTGCACTGAGCGTAACGACTTGCCAGAAGTCCTGACGAAAGTAGTAAAACAATAATGTGGTTTAGCAAGCAGTTCAAAAATCTTAAAAAAGATTTCAAATTCAAAAGTTTTCTTAACAATAAAACAAATATTTGCAAATACCAATGGCATTTGTTTTATTGTGATAAAAACTTTCCTTAAGTGCTCTTTATTTTGCTCTTTTTGTTCTGCGTGAAAGTTAAAAGAGTCCTGCAACCAAGTTGGCTAGTCTATACGCCTCGTGGCATGCAACAAATGATAGGGTATCTGCTGCTGCTGCTGCTTGCCAACCAGCCCATTGCCCCCTGCTCCTGTACCTACATTCTTACATACACTCTATGCTAAAAGAAGTTTAACTTCAAGTATAGTATTTCAAATTTTGAGATCTTCATTCATAGATCTTTATGAGAACATCTTAAAGACTTAAAGTAAACAATTGACCTCAAGGCAATAACTTTTTTTGTTTTTGTTCTTGTTGCTGTTATTGTTGTTATTATTGTAGCAGTAGAAGAGAAAAGGATTTGTTTAACTGATTGATTTTTGTGTGATTTAAAGCAACTGGCAAAGAAAAAAAAAAGAATATCGAAAAAATATTGAACCTCAATGTGAACTCCATTAAACTTTAGAAAAAATTTTCTCATTAGAAATTTTGGCTGCTCAAGATTTGAAATCTTTTATTAATATTTTTCGATTTCGGTGTCGGCTCTCAAAGCAAATAAATCTTTGTTAATTCAATTGTAAGACATGATTTACTACATGTTTGATAAAATTTAATAATATATTTTATGAGGAAAATTAAAAACCTAAATAAATAATTTTTGGTACAGAAATTGAAGGCAACAAATCAAAAGACAACGACCCAACGCCAAATCCATGAATAATGTGGAGTCGTCTTAGAAAATTAACCTTAATTTGTGGTTTCATTTAAATGCCAATTGTAATTGGCTGTATGCGTGTGTGAGTGTGTGTGTGTGTGTGTATACATGTAATAGACGCTGTCACAAAAAGAAATTCACTTGACGAAGATTGACACTTGTATGTCAAATTATGTGTGTCGGCATCTTTTCTGAAAAGAAAATTAAACAATTGTGCCGCCACACACATGACTACTGAAGAAAGATTAACGTTTACACAAGTCTCAATTATGACAGGTTGTTGCAAGTTTGTTTCATGGTTGCTATAAAATAACACAGCACAACAAAAATTGAAATGCACTCTTTTTGTTTTTGTAGATGAATTTCTAGTTTTATTTTTTTATATTTGAGCCTGATTGCAGGCATTCACGAATCTAAATCAAATAGCACAAGCTTTCCCAGGCAGAACATGCTTTTCTAAGCTTTTAAACTCAATTGCGGCACTTCAAAATATTAGCAATGATATTTCCTACACTCAGCATAATTTTGCAGTAACTGACCGTAGTTTAGTCCAGAAGTAATCACTGCAGTTATTTTTAAATGAGAAAACGTTTAAAAATGAATGAAATTTTAATTTTTTACTGATTTGTACAACTGCAGATAAATACGGACTTTTGGTCACAGTTAATAATGACAGTAGTAACTTATGAAGGAGACAAGCTGTTAATACATATTTATTATTTGGTTTCTACATACATTGGAGTGAACATACTCTTTACTTAAATTGATTGCTGTTGAACTTGTTCTGATTGTTGCGATGGCTGAAAGCAGGTATAGCAGCTGCTTTCAAGTCGAGATGTTGCATGTTCGCAGCTCAGCAGAGGCATTGCAGTACAAAAATTAAATTAACGAATTGAAAAGGGAGATAATCCAGATAGAAAACTATAATTAAATAAAATGATCACCTAAGAAAAAAAGGTTAATTACGCATTAATTATTTGACAGTTGGGATAAAGGAAAAGGCAATATTTTTACCGATTGGGTTCCGTAGATTTTTTTAACATTTAAATTTAAATGAAAAATAAGCAAGACGGTTCTTAAATGAAGTTTCATTTATTCTAAAGAGTATTTTCAGTTAATTTTACTGACAAAGTTTTCTGAGTGTAGCTTTAAGCCACACTCGGCTAGCAAAGCATTTAAGTTTGTGCCCTTGATATTTTTACAATTTTTAGCATGAGCTTTCGTAGCCGCGTGGTTCAAGCGGCACTCGGCTAATAAAGTTGATAAAATTTGACTTTCCAATTTCACTCTCTGCTGGCCGAGTGGCTTAAGCGGCTTGTGGTGCTTAAAATTACGAAATTTCAATTGAATAGTGAGGAGAGGCGTGGCGGCCTCTCATAACAGCATGTCGGTGCCCAGCAGCTAAAGTTTTACTTTAATGTTGATCACTCTAATTTTACCACAAAAATTTATAGGGATTGTCAATTTTGAGCATGTAAGCTGGAACTCAAGCCTGATAAAATTATTAACAATTGCTTTGCTTTGGCATTATTTAATTAATGTTAAATCGTAAGCAATAATTTATAAAACTTTCTTTGATCCTGTTTAAAAATATCGTAAACAAAATTTGATCAATAAATTAAATAAAGACAGTCAGCACTGAAGAGCTCAGGTGGAAGGATGCCTGAGAGCTGCTGCTTAAAAACAGCATGCATTTCGTTATGACCTGGGTTCGAAACCGCTCGGGTGCTGATGATCGTTGTGGTGGATGTGAAACAGCCAAGGTTTGCTTACCAGCCAATAGGTCTTCAATTCTATTACTCCTACCTTCTTTAGTCGTACAAAGAAAGTAGATCATTACAATTTTAATTCAAAAAAAAGATATTTCTCAATTCCGTTTAAGTAAAAATTTAACAAAAAAAGCCCGTTAAGGTGTTTTACAATTTAAAATGGTCAAACATTTGTTTGAACATTTCTGATTCGCATTTTGTTCTTGGGAATTATGGAATAAGTACTTGAGTTTCCAACATTATTTTAAGAATTTTTCGAGTCTACTGATGAGTTGAAAAGACAGAAAACATTTGAAAAGGTCTATTTTTGGACCTGCATTAATACATTTCAATTGGCTCTTAAAGCAAATAAATAATTAAGTTCATATTACAATTTAAAATGTTTTAGCTTTTTTTTTTTGTATTTTAAACTCTTAATCTGTGAGCACGGCTCAGCAGCTTCGGTTGCAGTTGGTGGATTGATGGATTGTTTGGAACAGTTTCTTGAGCAGCAGAAATGTTTTCAGCCGATCTTGCGGTATGTTGTGGTCCATGCTTGGGCCTGTCAGCTTTAGTCCCTCTTTTTTCAAAAGCGTTCACTACATGATAAATAGAGCGTGCGTCTTGCTGGCGCTTTGTTTCTCCCAAATACTTCAGGTAATTTAATCATCGTCACAGTAATCAATGATTGAGTTTGATAAAATGTGTTAACGATGAAAACACATTGGTTTAACGAATAGTTTTCCATAATAAATTTGGCGAATTTGAGCCATCAAAACTAATGTTTACCAAACAAAGTAGTATTCCTTTCCCCCGGTTATCCTGTACTTCATGCGTCTGCCAATAATCGTTCCACCATGATTTGACATAAAATTTGTAAACCTTTCGCTCAAAACAATACCATTTATACAATTTAGCAATTTTCCCCCCACAATGCCTGCCTGACCTTTTCGGTCACTGATAAACCCACATTTTTGGCAACACTGCCGGCGAAGCAGAAAATCTGCATGTGGCGCCTAAGCACTCAAGCATGCTGCTGTTCGAGTGGTGCCGTTTTGTTATGGTTGTTGCTGTTGCTCATAAACGTAGACATTAAAATATCGTTGAGTGCAGCAGCGTAAAGTATTGTATGCCTCCTGCTAAAACTTCTTAAAGAACTTCTCCCCACTGTCATATTGTTTTCTTTATATGCATCGTTTAAAATAAGTTCAAGTCCAGCTGTTTGAATTTGAATTTTATTAAAAGGACAATTTTTTTATTTTTTTTTATTTTTTATTTTGCTTGTGCAGACTGGCAACAAAAAGTTCATGTTTAAATACGGAATATTCATAGTTGAATAAAATAAATATGCACATACATATGTTAAAAAGAAACCACCGAATAGAGTTGGAGTGCAAAATAATTTCCAAGTGCCGGCGCACAGTGCTTTGAGCCCACTTAGTAATGGGACAAAATTAGAAGGAATTGTCGCAGGGCGTTGAAATTGTGCACACAGTTATAATAAAATAATTTGAAAAAAAAAAAAAAAATTACAATAAACTATTTTTCGCATTTTCTATATTACAGAACATAAAGTCAAATGAATTTGTAGATACTTCATCACTGTCCAATACACATTTTCTTTTTGGAAAATCGCACAACTGACACGCCTAACGCCCATTTATGTAAAAATTATAATTTTAAATATTTTTTTAAGTGACTACACTCAAAATCGTACAAGTCCATAGACTTTTCCTTCCAAAATGCCTACAAAATACTGTAGTTAAGAAAATATACAAAATCTTGCAAAAATCAGCGGCAATGGTCACACCGTAATGTCCATTTGAGCAGAATACTCAATTTTTGAGTTTTCTATATAAAATTGCGAAAAAAAATTTGCAAAATTTACTTAGAACTGTTCAACATATTTAACATCTGTTCTTAAGCTCTTCTTGCATTTTGCCAACAGCAACAGCACCGCGGGCCCAGTTCCTTACGCTGCTTTGTGAGGAACTGGAACGATGGAATCATCAGGATTGGTTAAAGCCCGTATGATACTACCTGTTTCTTGCATTGTTTAAGTATTGGAGAACAGTGCAAATATAATGTAATAGTAGAATTTAGTATGTGCAAATAGTTCAGCTATATTAAGATAAATTGCGAAACTGTCAACATTTCTGTTGAAGTTATCGATAAAAAGTGAGGTTATGTATGTTGAAAAAAAAATGTCAAATTTTTCAACTTAAAATTGACATTTCAAACTTGAATGTTGCTGTGTCAGCGGCTTATGAAAAAATTTTGCGTTTTAACTTTTAACATATTTATTTCCTAGCGCTTTCTTGGAAATAAAAAGAATACAACACTTAAAAGAAAAGATGTCAGTTTTGTTTTTACGTTTTGCATATTTGATTCTTTCTAGCAATTGCTGTTTCTTTCTATCAATCCTACACTCATAGAAAAATGTATTTTCATACTGATGACAGCGTATCATAAAAATTTTAACATCAATATTATGCCAAACGACATCAAAGATGTAAAACCTGATGTTAACCTGATGACAAAAGTCAATAGAGAATTTCGGCATAAATTGAGTGTCATCAATGTGAAGACTGCTGTGACATCAACTCTATGGTGCAAAATGTTAATAACTTGTATAAGTTTTACCAAAAGGAAAAAAATAAAACTGTATTAAGTTTTATTAATTATAATTATATTTAAAAAAGGTTATGCTTTAATTAATTATTTTTGTGTTTAAATGTATTCCTAAACGCTTTCAATAAATCCCATCATATTGACGTATATTTGCCATCATTGGAGTAATTTTTCATAAACATCACATTAATGACACTGGACATGGCATTGATGTAACAATTATTATATTTATCGCTAATAACAATTAGAACACCTTATGTAAAATTTGACATCACCCTGATGGAAAGTGTCATGGGGTCAAAAACGATGTTTTTTATCATCGTATTCATGTTAAAATACATCATAGCTATAATGGTTTTTCTATGAGTGTATACCAATTAATGAAAGAAAAATGAAGTATCATACGGGCTTAAAGGCCTGGTTTGCGAAGGGATTTCGAGCTACCAACCGTAGTCGTGACCTCAATGCCGTTCAGGGAAATGTACGACAGTAGAGTTGGGACAGCTCAATCCCCCGAAGTAAGAGGTAATGGTTCTGGTCAAAAACAGTAGCAAATAAATTACCACCCGAGCAGTGGAATCAGCTGTTCGGGGACGGTGCTACAATGACAGAAATACACCTTGTAGTTTAATCCAACGTCGGCTTAAATCACTATATTAATGATGTTTTGTTATGACAGTGATTTCCATCATGAACTTGACAAAAAATATTAACATCCCCGTGATGAAAAAAAGTGTCATCGTCTCCATATTAAAATACATCACAGCTGTGTGACGGGGATTTTAGTTTTCGATCAGATTCTGGGACAAGAAAAAAAATAGTTTTTGCTTTTTTTTTTTAATTTTGTCTATGGGACAAAGCACTGTGCGGCATTAATGAACAAAGTGAAACAGAGCTGTTAGGCTCTTTATACATTTGAGATAAATATAGTTTATTCCTTTCATGTGAAAAACCGAATCTGAAAGAAAAACTTCTATCGCACAAGTTAAAGAAATCATGTTTGTTTGTTTGTTTGTTCTTTGTGTTCAACCGAATCTCGCCTGTATTCGGCAGGACATAGCATTATTTAACCTGCGGCTTCTCAAGTGTCACGTTATTTTATTTCTTATTTTTTTTTTTATTTGTCATTTCTTTACATATTTTACTCTTGTTTTCTAAAAACAATATTTTTATACTGACTCTGTTACAGTTTTTAGTTTGTATGAAAATTTTTGTTTTTTACTGCTCTTGCTTTTTGTCCGGTTTTGTTTTAGTTTTTTTTTTCGTTTGTCTGTTGCCTCATTGTTGTTATCGAAACATATTTTATATGTTCGACATAACATCTGACAAATTTCTCTGCTGGACATTTTTATGGCATTTTTAAAAGGCCGTTTTCGCTAAGAAAAAAAAAATGTACAACAAAAACAGCCCAACACACAAAAAAGGAAGGGTAACATTTTAAGCCTTCAATTCAAATGATTTGTTATCAATAGGAATTTTGTAACAAGTTTATTAAATGACGTAATAATTGTGGGGATGCAAAAAACAGCAACTGGTTTTCTGCTCAGTTATTTATTTATTTCTGTTTTACAAAAACGACTTTTGCTTTTCTTAAGCGGGAACAAGTCAAAGCGTTTTAAAATTGAAACAACATAATATTTGTATATGGGAGTATGTGTTAATTCTCTGCTTATCTGTCTATACTGCGCGCCGTATGATAATTAAAACTGAGTCAAGCCGAACTAAATATCTATCCATTAATAAAAAAAAAAAATACTTAAATATTTTGATCGGTTCAAAAGTTATAGAATTTTGGCCATTTTTTGGATTTTCAGCCACTGATTTTGCTCTGTAATTTCGAAATATAAAAGGCAACCCTCGTACGTTAGAGAGCAAATATTTACTACGCTAGTAACTGAAGTTCTAATAATTCCCAAATTCTTTTTACTTTCTTTTTTTTTATATAAAGACTCTTTGAAACTTTGTCATCTAAATTGCGGGCAAATTTTTTTCTCAACTGGCCTATGGCTGTTGCGTTACAGGCCAACCTTAATGGGCGCGTCAAGCGTAGTTTTGCTGTCTAAGCCATCATTTTCTAGACAAAATGCAGGGCTTAGACGGCTGTAGCAGTTTTGATGCGCCAATTTAGGCTGAACTGTTGATTAAATTATAAACGTTTGAGCAGAAAAATAATTTGGTCATTAAACAGAATATTGAGTCAATTGAAAATGTCGATCTGAACAGGGTCTAAGCAATTAAATGTCAGCAAGCAAAATGGCTGCTCTTTTTTTCATGATTTTGTGGTAAAAAAAAAAAATTTACAATTGGAACAATCTTTTGTACAGAAATTAATTTTCCTTGCAAATATTCTTGGCACCAAAGAAAAGGACATTCACACAATGATATTGATTTGTTATGAGCGATTTGGAAAACAGAAGCATTACTAATAATCTGTTGAATTAACCTGGCTTAAATTGATTTTGCTGTGTACAGCACTTTTCTTCCACATTTCTTTTAGTCATCACTTATAAACTTTGTTTTGTTGTTTTATTTTGTTTCATGTTTTTTTCTTTTTTTTCGTTTTTGGTTTCTGTTTTGTGTCTTGAGGTTTTTGTATAAATTTTTAATTAAAAATATTTTAGCGCTCTATTTATGAAAATTTACAAGTTAAACTTAATTATGAAAAATTTAAGATTAGAAAAATGCAGCGGAGAAAAAAGAAGTAAACAAGAAAATAAGAAAATAAATTAAAGCACTTCACATTTTCGGCTCAAAATAATTTATTATTAACTTTGTAATCATATACTTTTTTTCTCTCTTCTTTTCTTTGACTGCATCATAATTAAATATGCATTTCTCAGTGTTGTGTTTAAAGGAAAACAAAAAAAAAAATGAAAAGCAAAAAAAGGTTTTATTTTGCTCTTGCAGAAATTTAATTAAATATTTATAAATTAAAAAAGAAAATAGCAACATAAACTGGGTGCGCCAGCCTTAACGTCAGTGGTTCTGTTAAAACTTTTTATTCATACTTCATGTAACGAGGCTCTGTCCGTCCGTCCGTCCGCCCATTCGTCTGTCGTTGGCTGTTTAACGCGGCCTGAGTTTCAGTTGCTCAAGATTGACTTTTCTGACTTTTTTCGTTCATCCTCTTGCCAATCACTTCTGGCTTTTCTTTTTTTTCTTTTGCCTTCGGTATGATTTTTTAATAAAAATATTTTATAATTTTAAATTGCTTTATTATCTTTAAAGATCAAAGCAGTGAAAAATAAACAGTTTTCTTGTTAGTCAGAAGAAGAAAATGGCTGCACTTGAATGAAAGGAAAATGTTTGAGAAACTGCTGTATTTTCATTCTTTCTAAATGTCTGCGAATAAAATCGCACTGTTTTAATAAATTTCTTTTTGTTCACTGATAACTACAAAGCCGTTTAAAATTGTTTGATTAAAATAATAAAATTTATTAATCCAAAAATCAGGTCCAAAAAAAACCTTACAAATGTGTTCTAGCTTCTTCAGCCGTCTGTATGCCGCCGATATTTCGTTGATGCTAATCAACTCATCAGTAGACTCGAAAAATTCATTCCAATTGGCTGTTGAAGCAAATAAATAATTAAGTTCATAATGCAATTCATTTTACACTCCAACTTGCCAGGGCTGACAAATTGCAAAATTTACAAACTACAAGGTGCTGCCCAATTTAACGATTTATCATAATTTTTCAACAATGTCAGTTACTAAAAATTATCAGTTGCCAATTTGACGATTTATTTAATCTATTTTATCTAAAAAATGCATTAAGAGTTTTAACGCTTTTTTTAATATACCTGTTTTTAATATGCCTGTTTTTCAAATAAAAACTCGGAGATATCAAATTCCATATATAACCTGATGTTACACATTTATATGGAAAATCGTTTAATTGCACTTTGGTAAAGGTTATATAAGATTCGGTTATGCAAACTCTTTCATGTGTTGTGATAAAACTGATCAATATTTTTAAAGAAGTCAAGCAATGTAAAGTTGAAGACTTTTTGGCTGGGGTACATACCATGTCTGTTTTACAGCCACCACGTCGCTCATCAGCATCCCAATTTGCTTCGAACCCGGGTCATGGGTAATTATATATTGTGTTTTAAGGCAGCAACTCATCATTGTTTAGATGTTTTATTTTGAAGTTTTGTGTGCTCTCAAATTGTTGTTTTAATCTGGAAATATTATTATATTTTCCCTTCATATGAAATGAATTTTACGAAAATTTTAATTGCTAAAAGAAAACGGTTTTCAAAAATACTCATGTTTTTATTTATTTTGGAGCGTTTTGAAATTTCACAGTTGACAACGCTAATAAACAGAGAAACGCACACACACTCTCTCTCTCCCTCTCACAAACACAAATAAACTCATTTAAACATCCCTGTCGGAAACGAAGTTAACTTTAAACTAACTTAAAGCATAGATGCCCATGGTAGTAGTATTGGAAGAAAACAATTTGCTATTCATTTTATTTGTGTTTGTGAACATCTTCAAAATGATTTTTTTAAATTATATTTCTTAGTTTTTTTAAATGTCTTATGACAAATAAGAAATTGCATGTCATCAAAAGCATTTTGTAACATAAAATACTTTTCGGTTGACATCATTAATATATCGCAATAATAAGACACAGAATTTCTGCAAGTGTAGTTTGTCTCTCCCACTCAACATGGTGATTTCCTATTGGTTGATTGACGATCAAACAAAAGAGCGTAATGTGTACGTGTGAGTTTAATTTGCTGATATCACCCACTACTGGGCATCTTTAAGTCTTAGAGGCAACTATTTCACAATAGCAATCCAAACAACTGACTATTTTACCATGGTGATGTTCTAGACAGTAGCCAATTGTCCCACGCTGCCTTACTTTTCCAGTAACTTAAATTTAGCTACTTGAAAGTTAGTGGCCACTCAAAAAGATAAGGCTTGTTTTATCCTTTTTTTGGGTGGTGATATTTTATTAAATTAATTTTCATTCTATTTTATTTTCTTTTTATATTCCACTTCTTTTAATTTTGTATTGCCAGATTTTTTTGTTAGCCTCTGGCTGGGATCGAACCACTAAACCTCACGACTCGTCAGCCATCGCAATAGTTAAAACGAAAGCGAGAACACGGAATTTAATTAAAAAGGGATAACCGTGTATGTTGGTTCAACTCTACACTACTTTTCAATTAGCTTATAGTCAGTTCACAAAAGGTAAATTATAAATCTATTGTATTGCAGCTAACTTGAATCTAGTGCATAAAATTTAACTTACAGATAACTATTTTAGTGGTCGAATACTCAATGCAGTCCGACAGGGGTCTTCTTCCAAACCATATTCATATGCATGCATTCTTCCTGAAGTCGAGAATAACGTTTACGTTGAGGAAGGCGGCGGCGAATCGCCAACATCATTTGCATATCAGTGCACGCACGCATTAATTTTTAGTTCGCTTCACTTCAATACGTTTAAAAAAAGTTTTTTTCTGTAAGTTTTTATTTTCACTTTATGGTTCGTTATTGTTATTGCCTATAATCTCTATTTGTTGTTGCTGCTTTTTTTAATTGCATGCATTTCTTGCAGCAAGTGCAGAAATCAGGTATTGAATTTGTGGATAATTGAGGGGGTGTACGACAAATGGTTGCCGCAAGAGGGGTGGGCGTCATGTTTTTTTTTTTTTCTTTTATTTACATATTAGCGTGTTGTTGTTGTTCTTCTAGTGGCTTTCAGCATTCTTTTGTTTCACTTATTGTTTGTGATACAATCAATCAGGCAACATTGTTGCAGCTTTCAGAACGAGCGATGCCATATGAAGTGTCGCGGATGTTTAAGAAAAATAAGTTACATTTTATATATTTATTTGAGCTTAAGGTCAAATAAATATATAAAATATAAGAAAAAAGGGGTCAGAATAACTAAATATTAAAAAACAAGTTACTTAAAAGCGCTGACTACAAAAAATCAATCGAAACCAAATCCAAAAATAAACAAGTGAGAGTGGCTTAAGAGAACACATACATATATAAATAAACACTAGCCCAAAAAACGTGACCACTACTTTTTTGTTGAATTTTATTTTGGACAAATATGTATTGCTTGCAAACAACTAGAAATACATATTTATTGAGACAGGTACAACAATAAACAACCACAAAAAGAAAAACGGGAGAGAAAAAAACCAAACAGCATGAAATTTTCCAAATTAATATTTTAAGGTTATGTTTGCTCAACGAGCATATGCAAAAAAAAATTTTTTTTTGTAAAAACCAATAAATAATAAAATGTTTTGTCGAATAATTTATTCGACATAAATTATCTTCTTCATTGATTTAAGATATGCAATTAAAAGCCAACTATGTAAATTCAATTACTTATTGTCACTTTGTGACAGGCGTAATAAAACCGGGAAATTAAAAAAAATTTTTGTTTTATTTTTTCTCTTTCTATTTGCCTTTCATTGATGTTTGTTGATGTATTCATTAGTATGTATTGTAAACATTTTTACTTATTTGCATGCTGGCATTTACTTGGTCAAAATAGTGAGGCCAGTGAGGGAGTAGTGGCCAATGTGACTGGGCTTTTTATTTAAACACAACCTATTTTATTTGCCTTGAATTTTCATCACTCATCTATATTTTGTGTCTTCATTTACTACCATCGTTTAAAGTTTTTTCAAAAAATTAAAATGTAATAACTCCAAATTTGGCGGTTTTATTTGGTTTTTATAACGCTTTTAATGTGCTGCAAAATACTTTTAACTTAATATAATTTTTATTGCTTTACAACTTAAATATAATTTAAAATAATTAAACCACCATTAAGATTGTTATGAGAGTGTTTTATGTTTTTTCCTTTTTTTTTTTTGTTAAGTTTACGAATTTGAGGATGTAAACTTTTTGTGTAATAAATAAATAATTTATGTAGGAATTTTAAAATAATAATGTCTGGCGGGGTAAAACTAATAAAGAGTGGTAATTTTGAAATAAATAATAAACATGATGCACAGAGTAAGCGAACATTATTATTTCAATGGCAGAGAACACACAGAAGCGTGAAATGAGTGCAGAAGATTATAAAGAAATAAAATTTGCAAACAACACGTTGATGATGCCTGAGGAAGGATTAAAGTAATGTGAAATATAGAATTCTTGTGCAGCGCATTGGGGCCCTAAAGGGTGGGCAAAAATAAAAATTGGAATATTCCTCACATCGTACAAAGCCATTATACAGAAGTAGAAATGGTATGGTCTCTGCAAATGCAGCAGGTTTGTCGCAGCAGCCCACCGATTCACCTCTTACGAAATCGTTCGGTGACTTTCTTATTCTCTTCGGGTCGACTTCGCAACCAAAGTTGCTACGAAAGCAAACACTTTTCTATCAAAATTTTGTTTTAACTGCTTTTTGACTTGAAAAATCTATAGATACATATGTATATATGAATTGACAAATCAATAAATATATTTACCATATAATATAATAAATATATATTTATTTATATATTTATTTAAAAAAAAAAAAAAGCTTTTACATTAAGCATCAATTCGACTTTCTAGTCGGACCATATTATTAACAATTGATTAACAATTTTATCCAGCTGGTGTTCGAATTTTACTTTCTCAAAATTGAGAACGTGTTTTTGTTATACAGGGTGGCGCAAAAATAACCTTCCGATGTTTTTTGGCTGTAATTAAAAAAAAAATGAAAAACTTTGATTCTTCTTGTGGATTCTTTTTATTTGGTCTTTTATTTTTTTTTTTTTTTTTTACATCAAGTCGAGAATATGATGTCATATAAATGGCCGCCGCCACAGTTGATTGTCATTTGAGCCCTTTTTATATAGCATTTTCCATCACATTGGCCAAAATTTCCGGCGATAGGTCCTCACATTCTTGACGGATATTGTCTTTAACAGCTGCAAGAGTCTGAGGCTTGTTGACATAAGCCCGCGACTTCAAAATGCCCCACAAAAAGAAGTCTGCAGCGGTCAAATCAGGCGATCTTGCTGGCCAGTGCAAATCGCCAAAACGGGAGATTAGGCGCCCGGGAAAGATGGAAATGGGCTCCAGAATGCGCAATATTGGTCAATGACCTTGGATGAGGGATGAGCATCCAAAGTCACCGACCGATTATTGCTCAAATAAATAGTCACCAATATTCCGCACTCTGGAGCAGTGTAGTGTAACATTGTTTATTAACGTGTATTTCGCATGTGTCTACTACACAAATGTCAAAACAGAACTGACATTAGGGGCCAATTGCAAAATTTATAGCATTTTCCAATAGGAGGATTACTTTTGTGCCACCTGTTACAATGGCGGTGATCAACATTTTGAAAAAAGACAATAAAAGTAGAGTTAAAGACTTCTTGGCTGTTGCACGTCCACCACGGTGCTCACCCGCTCCTCCCAAATTGCTCCGAACTCAGGTCATGACTAGTGAGCGTGAAGATCTCAAAAGTTATCTCACAGTTTTCGTGCAAATTGGGATCCCGCGGGCGCCCAATGCTGAGCAAACTTAATATTTTCAACAAAATTCATTGAAAAATTCCAAGCAGTTTTTCTTTTACCTCATTTAATATCTTGAGTTGGAGAAAAGCAGCTAAAAAGGACTAAATGACTTCTTAAAAAGAAGCTGAAACACCATAAAAAGGAGCTAAATCTAGCTGCCGAAGAGCCAAAATGGTCACACTGATTGCAAGCACCCGTTATGTGTATATGAATTACTGCATGTCTGTATGCATGAGTGTGTGCATTCCGTATGTGCTCCGTTCAAGTGACAATATTGCGCCATTGTTGTTCATTATTTGTGTACCAACAAATAAATAATAGTCTCCGTAGCAAAAACAACAACAACAAAAAAGAGTACATTTATCAAACACAAAAGAATAAATTATGAACCAAAAAAAAAAAAAAACACACACACACACACACACAATATGGTTGCCTTGTGCAAATAATAATTAAAATTTCCGCAAAAAAACCAACACATCACTGCTAAACAAGCACATACATATTTACATACACACATACACAGTTACAGTTAATTTAAGCATAAGTAAATACACACATACGTACATACGTATGTACATGTTTTTGAACTCAAACCAAAAACAACAAAAATGTTTTCTTTTTATATAAAATATTTGTTTTTCCTTCTAAAGTATTTATTAAATGTCCTTATTTTCGACCCACCTCAATGACAACAAGAAGAGGGGCCACACAAACACACGGGCACGCAAACAAATTCATGTACTATTTCTTTATATACTTGCATTAGCATATCTATGTAATACATACATGTGTATGTATGTATGTAATACATACATATGTATGTATGTATGTATCTACATGACTGCATATTTGAAACATTCTAGTTATTTTCTGTATGTGCTGTATTTATGGCGAATATTTACGCTGTTGTTATTTCTAATGTAAACACAATAATTACATTTAATTGACATCACTGAACATTAAATTTAAATTATATACGGGGACACCAGCAATCACCATTTTTGTTTATTATACCATTTTAGAGACAATAATAAGTGCAGACAATAATAAATGGCACTAAAAAGAGGCGAACACAACAACAACAACAACAGCAACAACAAAATTATATTCAACCAAAACAAAAACAACAATATACACCTTTTAACAATTACAATCACGACGCTTGTTGGTTTAATCAGCGGCTTTTAAACTTGAAAAGCAAACTTATTATTTTATTTTTGGTTTTGTAAGGAAATTGATATAGAAAAACAAAAGATGATGTCATGAGCCAAGTTAAGATGGCCAGATGAATTGCATTTACATATATTCGTTTTTTTTTTTTGTCGCGAAGAAAGAGTGTTTCATTAAGCCCCCTCCTTCTTTCGATTTACATTGAAGCATGTACTTTAGGCCGGGTCAAACATTTATCAATTTTTCGGTAGCCCATTTTTTTGCCAAAAATGAGGGGGAAAAATCCTCTATGGGACATAAAAAAAATTACTTTTGACACGCACTAGTTCAGTATTTGTTTTTTTTTGTAGGGTCCTGTGTGCTCCAAAAATATATTGGGAAGAACAAATTATTAGTGGTTGGTCATAACGGGTTGGTTATCCAATTCGTGGTTTCCAAAGTATAGGACTGGAATACCACATCTGTCAAACCAAGTTGTTAAACCAATTTTTTTCTGCTCAGTTGAAAGTCTGACATTGACGAAAATGGATCGATTAACACACAATCACACAACGCATAAAAATTATCGAAACATACTTGGAAAATAGTGATTCTGCCACAGCCACATGTCGTGCTTTAAGAGGAGATTATGGTTTGGTACATAATCGTCCAACTACGCAAAAGCAATTGGCAAAATTGTGAAGACATTTGAAGAGACTGGAGCGGTTACAAATATTGTAAGGCCTGAAAATATCGCTGCTGTCAAAGTGAAAGTGTTGCCGAAGACCCGACTGAGTCGATTCCTTGTCGTTCTCAGGAATTGGAACTGCCTTACGGCACATTATGGCGTATTTTGCATTTAGATCTACCCCAACCTTTCCTTCCTACATGGAAGGAAAGCGCTGTATCGAAATGAATAATTGCAAATTTTGTGTCCGCATAAAAAACCGCTTTCCGCAGTTGCGAAACCGAATCAATAATCGAACTCATTATTTTCGAGAGCCAAAATTTCAATCGAATTGATTCGTTTTTTGTTTTTTACAAAAAAAAAAAAACGTCCAAATGGTGATCAAATAAGTTTATGGTTGATAATGAAAATAAATCTTTGAGTTTATTTGTTATTCAAACGCAACTCATAAAATAAGTTTAAAAACTGCAATTAACGCTAAACAGCTTAGAACATAAAAACAGTGTTTTGCACACACACACACACACACACACACACCTGCATATGGACGTGTGTTTGTTTTTTTTTTTCAATTTCCAGTCATCAAACGATGACACTGGCTGCCTGCCAATGGCGGCAATATTTTATTTAACGATTATTTTTTTTATTTTTTCTTTCGAAAAGCTCAACATGATTTTACTTGTTTTCAGACATGAAGTCGCATAATAATAATGTGGTAATTTATGTAAATGATTTATGATGATATGTGCGCATAAAAACTTGGACATTTTTTCTACAGACTGCAACCAACTTTTTTGTGGCGCTTGGCCATAAATTTTTGCTTAAAAAACCCACTTTTTTTTTTTTGCTGATGTCGGATTAGATAATGAGAGTCTCTACAATTATGGTACATACGAGTACGATACGGTATTGTTTGACAAGTGATTAATACGTTCATGTGTAAATGTTTGTGTATTAAGTATTCAAATGGTTGTTTCAAAGGAAATAGTGTTGGTAGTATTTTTTTTTTTTAGAAAAAAAAAGAAAATATAATTATTTTTTTCTAAAGCAGCAACTAAAATTAAGTTTTTGCATTTGAGCGCAGCGCGGGTACAAAAAAAATTGTAGCGAAGTTTTTTCAGTGGAAATGTTTGCCTCTTTTGGTTGAAAGTAATTATGTACATTGTTAAATGGAATTAATTTGTTTTAATTTCAGATTTAATGATAAATTGTCAGTTATTTTCAGAGCCAAATGGCCACCGTTTAAGTGCTATCAAGTTTGAGGAGTCTATGAAAATAATATAAAAAAAAAGCTACGAGAATTTTTAGGCAGCGGCATCAAAAGGAAATATTTCGTTGGCGCTAAACTATCGGCTTCGTTATTCGTTTTTGTAAATAAGCCAATAAAATAACTCACTCACCTATTACGACTACACATCACAAAACAAATCACATCCACTCTAATCAAAATTTCACAAAAAACTCGGCATTATTGGCCAGTGTTCTTCGGAGTTAAGCCATAACAAAACTTATTAAGCTGTGGTAAGAAAAGTTCAATGCGGATAGCTGGCTTCATCGCAAAGCTGGCTCAAGATACGATAACACAGCAGGGGCTGGGCAGTATTTGAAATACATGTATGTATTTGAAATACGTATTTAAAATACAAATACGTATTTTGTATTTGTATTTTAAATACGTCCCATGAATGTATTTGTATTTTAAATACTAAGCAATTGAGTATTTTGCATTTCAAATACTCGTGCTCTCAAAATACATTTTGAATTTATGTTAAAAAATATGCGCTAAAAATTATTCCATTCATACATCAACTGAAATCCGACAATTTTGCTACTGTTTTATTTCCAAAAAATAGCAATACCACAATTTAATTGCCAAAGTACCTGTGTAAAGTAAACGCAACTGAATGTTAAATAATAAAAAATAAAAAAAAATACAAAGAAAAACAGCGTTCGACATTTTAATCTAAAACAAGAGAAAAAAAAAAATATCAATCAAATGGTGACTTGGATAGACTATATATACACTCTAAAACTTTTGCTGAAATTTACGGTCATATTTTGTCTAAATTCGTGATGAAAAAATCTTGTTGTTTGAAATTACGTCAATTTTGATACTACGACAGAAAAAGGTACGAGAAGTAAACATAATTTGTGGTATTTTTAAACAAAATACTAACTTTATGTAAAAGCTGTGTATTTTTATACAAATGTGCTTAAAAATGTTTCCAATATGCCTAATCAACATGAAACATGTTTAAAATTAAACACATGTCAAAAAAAATTAATTTAAAATTATCAACTATTTTTCAAAGCAACTATTTTTCAAAAAAAATTAATTTTGTGTTTCCTAACGTATTAAAAATAATAATTGGTCATTCTTATAACCAACGTGATATAAACAACTTACATACATTTTAAATATTTATACAAAATGTCAGTGTGCCAAATTTACCAAAAAAAAGTTTCAAATCATAAAACGTATCATTTGCATTTGTACGTTCATTAAGCTGAAAAAAGCATTGCAGTGCACTTTACACGGTATCATACCTCTAAAAGCAATGTGAAGAAAAATTTGGAGTCTCATGTTAAGATAAATTGCTTAGTGAAATTTTGCTGCATTACTGGAGAGGGTGTAAGTGAAATGTACTCCCACGTATTAAAACATTTCCCTACAAGTGAGAAAATTCCTTGCCCGATGTTAATTTGCTTCAAACTTTTCGGTAATCCATCTTCTTTTCGCAAAAATGCTTTAATTCAGAAAAAATGATCTACATATGTTATATCTCCTGCACAAGCAGTAGAAGTTAACTTGATAGAAGATCGAGTGGAATCTTGGGCAATAATAACGTGAGCATTAATAGTCTCAAAAATATGTTAACAAAATTGTGATATGAATTTTAATCTTGAACAGGCAGTAATTATTTTAATATCGCTAAAAAAAACAGTTTAGTTCATTTTTGTAGTATTACAATCTTAGTTTTTAGTTGATATCTCTTTAAAATAAATATAATTTTAAATAAAAAGAATTTACATGTTTTTTTTTTATATAATTAATCATGTTTAAAATCAAACATGTAATGTACGTAAAAACGGGGGAGAAACTGGACACAATTTGTTTAAAAGTATTAGACTTCTTTTGTTCAATATTACACAAATATTGTTCAAAATTCCATATAATGTGTGAAAATAGACGTTGTGTAATTTTACGTCAATTATATTCGGTAAAGTGTTGCCGACTATAATTGACGTAATTTTCAACAAAAGCTATACTCTAGTATAGCATTTGGTGAAACGTTTTTTAATTTGAGCTTATTTCTTAATTCCGTTATTTGTCTTTCAATAAAATATAAAATCGTTTTCTAATAAGAAATTATTGAGATTTTGTCGTTAGTTGGTTTTCTTTATTCGCCATCAAGAGATTGTTTGTCTGATATCACTTTTGAAAAACTAGTGTTTATGAAAGAAAATGAAAATTTTTTTGATTAAAAGTATTTTGTATTATAAATACTTAATTTTGTTACACTGTATTTTGTATTTCAAATACTTGCTTTTGGAATGCAGTATTTTATATTTTGTATTTTAAATACATCATAGCATGTGTTCACACAACAAACTACTAATTCAAATTGGCTGATAATGCCAACATACATGTGACTAACACAGGTGTACCAATTTGTCGATTACCTTTCCTTTTGAATAAACCTCATATATTTACATACATATGTACTACATACTTTGGGTCGCCTGCCTGTATCCAAGTATTTAGCCAAAGCAAAGTTCAACGAAATGGTATATATACAATATAGTGGTTACGTTGTTTCTAGGCTACTATGGGTCAATGTGATCGTCTACTTTACATTAATACAGTAAAGTATTTGCTTATGTTTACTTTGAATAGACTATTCTAAAATTTCAATTTGTTTTTTTTTTTTAATTATTATCCTAGTTTGGTTTTAATTAATTTTAATACATAATTTTAGCAATTGTTAACAATAACAAAATTAAAATTAATAATTTTAATATTTGTTTGTATGTATGTTGTAATATGTAGGTACATACCTACATACATAACTATAAATTATAACAGATTATTGCTTGTTAAGACACGTTTGAGCATGTTCGTCAACGCCTAAAATAACATGTCTTATTTTATGCACACACATACACACATGCATGCACACATAAATAAATAAGTTTGTATGTAGGCTAGTATGATGGTTTTGGTAAAAAAAAATATTAAATTAATATAAATTGTTTATGTTTTCTTCTCAAACGAAGTGAGTGAGTGGGGTTTGCTTTTCTTTATCTTGTGAATTTTTTGTATGAATTTCATGAAAACAGAGTTAAACGCAAATTTGCGTGTTTTCAATTTTCCTTTAAACAAAGCAATTATGTGTTTGACTTTTATTTTAGAAATTTTGAAAACAAAATAAAAAAAGAACATGTCTTCTTCTCAAAAGAATTGTCCATATGGCTGGTAGGTAAAAACACACGCATACACACACACACACACACACAGATGCACATATAAGCCAACATGTCTACAAGTAGTAACGGCATTAATGGGAATAAAAGAAAAAGTACTAAAAACATGAAAACGAACATACGAAATACTTAAAAATGGCCTTGAACAGCAACACACAATTTTAAATTAATAGATCAATAGGTCATTGACATGCATCCATACATACATATGTACATACCTATGTAACTATGTATGGATTGTAAGTTATTATACATTGTACATACCTGTAGAAACAATAAAATGCGACTTTTCAGTGGAAAAGACTTGGATATTAATTTGTTAAGAAAAGCAAAAGTTTAGGTTGAGTGACACGGCATCTTGAGTTTATTTTGGTGTTAAGGTTCGGTATAGGTGTTGGAATGCATTCTCCGTTAGAGAAGTCTGCACAAGTAGCACAATAGGATCTTCTAGGACCCAAGTGAGCCGGCCTCACGATTGGCAGCCCTGTGAAACATACACTTAAATGAGCATTCAACTAACAGGTGGGCAAAAAGAAAAAATAATACATACTATATATGTTAAATGGAAATTAATTTATTAATTAATAATTTCCTCATTATTATAATAACAAAAAATAATTTTTGTTAATAAGGAAATTATATATATTTTTGTGGGCATTTTAAAAAAAAATATTTCGATTGATCACTTTGTTGAGGTGGTAACGCTGGTTTAAAAAAGAAATCACACGTACAGGAATGTTTTCAGTTTTTTCATTTTGCCCCTACAAAAAAATGATAGAAACCCTGATGTATGAACCCATCAGCAATGTCGGTCATATGATGCCTCAAGTGACCGACACTGTGCTTGCTGGGTTGGTATTCTCATGACATTTTTACGAAGCCAGCTGATTAACAGTTTAGCTTATGAGGCACCTTAATAGTTTTATCATGAGTACATCCATAACTCTTTGTCATTTGTCAAAGACAGGGTAGGTACTCGTACCTACATACGTATGTACATACTACATATTATGTGCATATGCATCTAGTCAAAATCAAGCCAAAAGAAAACAAACAATAAGCTAAAAACTGAGAACAAATACTCATAACAACCCCAGCAGAACCTGCCAAATTGGCTTATTTTTTTTTTATTCATTTTAATATTTCTTTTAATTAAAAAAAAAAAAGTTTAAAACGTCTTACCAAAATAACTAAACACTCAATACTTATTCCCTAAAATATTTTTATTTTTTTCCATATTTTTTTTATAAGAATTTTTCTCCACCACAAACCACTTTCCAATTGAGTTTATTTTAGTTTTAGGCCTGTTTCTCTTTTCCCCAGCGCTCTTTCCAGATAAACCAAATTCACTCATTTCGATTTAGTTTTTCTTATTGAATGGGAACAATCTGGCAAGAGGAACAACGCCATGTTTGTATTGTTCGTTTTTACAAGCAAACTTAATATAGCTGTCTCGCTCTTACGCACAAGCAATCGTAAATGAACAGTTTGTGTTGTGTGTTTGTGTGTGGGGACTGTAAAAGTGGTTGGAATATTTCGAAACAGGGTGGAGTTTGTTAAAAATTATTACATATTAAAATTTTTGTAGCATTGTGTTAAGAAAGAAGTTATTGGAAATATTATTACAGAAAAATATTGTTTATGACATTGAAGTAGAAATAGTGTCTACCGTTAAGCAAAAAAAAAAAAAAGTGACAATTTATACCTACGTAATTTCGAGAAAGAAATTTTATTAAATGGCAAGAAAAAGTTAATTTTGAATTGGTTTTTGTGGCAGAAACGAATGTGTTTATTTTGCGCTTTTGCAGCTGCCCAAATCAGTGCCTGGTGCCAGAATGTTTGGTAGAAAATTATGGATTCAGAATTCATTGATTCAATGAACCCCAACGTTGGTTAGAATAGGTATAATGAATTTTTTCATTAAAAATAATATCGAAATTCATGGGATTTATGAATAAAATTCTTTTAGTGTGGTATGAATAAAACATTTTCACTTTCCTTCATTCTGAATTATGTATGTGTAACATTCTTTCCGCATGAATGATAAATTAAAAGAATGAATTAATTCACCTTAACCTTCTGAAAGAGAACGAACGATTCGCTTAAATGAAACATCTTGCCCAGTACTAATGGAGACAGTTATAAACCTATTTCCCCAATTTCCAATTGTCGTCATCAAGTCACCATAAGTGGACTTAAAACAATTGAACACTTGTTTTCTCGCTGCCAACAACAATTGAAGATGATTAATAAGGTTTATAGACTAGAAAATATTAAATCACTGGCAAAGCCTTAGATTTTTGATATCGACTCGAAGTGACGACGAAGACGACAACTGGAATATGATGGGTGATCAATATCAATAAATTTTACTTAAAAAAAATGTTTATACTAACGAATTTTCTTAATTTCAAATGTCTAAAAAAATTGATTTCGACAGCTTGAATTACATAAATAGAACCTGCATATGTTTTTTAAATAGAACCTGCATTTTAAACCGTTTAAAACCAATTGAAATACCTTTCTTAGAGATTATTTTGAAAAATAACAAACAATTATATATAAAAAAAAAACTAATAAATCTGATGCTGAAGAAGCTAAGGTCCACCTAATAGAAATTCTTGCCAGCCCTAAAACTAAACAAAACGAGTTTGTTTTTACCGAAATTCATCAAATATTTTTGTATTAAAAAGACAGTTGGAAAATTTAAGTTTGATTGACACTTTTAATATAAAAGACTGGCCGACAGTTAAATAACAAAACTTACATCTAACTCAGGTTAAAGATATTTTTATATTCATAATACAAAATAATAATTATTACTTTGCTTCTGTCTGTCTACACAGACATCAATTAAAATGAGCCATTCAAATATGTACATACATCTCTGCTCTTTAACGGAAATACATGTTAATATTTTTGTTAATAATTTCTTCGTTTTGTGCCTCTTTCTTTGTTTTACACCGAAATACATACATTTGTACATACATTTTTGATGTGAGTCAAATATGGCCGCTGGCTTTGACGGAAAACAACAATCATATTTGTGGTTTTGTGGGCTGCCCTGTATTTGTTTATGGGATGGTGACGACGACAGAGAGATGCAGCACCAATGTAAAGAAAACCGTTACAAGCGGAGTTGCCAGAGCTTACAAATGAGAAATTCACTGTATATGTGTAATAATGTATTTATTAAGAATTTTCTGCCTAATAAGAATAAAATCGGAATAGAAATTAATGGCCTTATCAATGCTTTCAATGTTCTCTGTCTTATTCAACCGCATAAATGCTGGCGACATTTCGTTTGTGCTTCTCAACTCATCAGTAGACTCTAAAAGCGACTGAAAATACTGTCTGAAGCTTTACTAATAATTCATGAGAGCTACTGATGTTGAAACAAACCGTTAATACAGAAAACATGTTGTTAATCAGGTCAAGTTGAGCCCCTGCATGATTCCTTAAATTAATATCAATTGAAGAAAAGTAAAATTTTCAATTCGAACCCATTTTATAATTTCTGTTTATTTATTTATATGCATAAAATAATTCATTATTGTACAAGGTGCGCCAAAAGAAATCACCCTAGTTGCTCCTATTTTTGCAAATGACGGCCAATGTCAAATCTGTTTTTACATTTGTGAACTTGACAGCTGTAGAATACAAGTGAGCAAGCCATGGAGCGATACACTCGCCACGAACGAGGAATAATTTTTCGACCAAAATCATAATGAGCGATGAGGCTCATTTCCATCTCAGCAGGTACGTGAACAAGCAAAACCATCACTTCTGGGGCACCGAAAATTCACGAGTGATGCACCAGGAGCCGTTACACCCACTCAAAGTGACTGTATGGTGCGCTGATAATGGTGGAGTCATCGGGCCATTTTTTTTTTTTAGGATGCCGCTGGTCAAATGAAAACGCGCTATGAGGTCATGTTTACCGAGAGTTTTTTTCTGTCGCAATTGAACGAATTAGGTCTCGCGGACATGTGGTTCGAACAGGACGGCACATACTGCCCGAGCCACAACCGATATTCTGAAAGCCAAACAACATCGGATGACTTGTTTTGGTCCACCTGTTGTAATGAAGTTTCATATGTGTCAAATTCTTCTAGAACACTATGAACGCAACAAAACGAAAAAGAAGCTGGAATGAAAAAGTTGGTTCCAGGAATGCATTGTTTCATTGTAGAAACGAAATAGCGAGGAACATTTAATGAAGCCCTTTCCTTAAGCCCGTATGATACTTCATTTCTTTTTCATTAATTGGTATAGAATTGTTGGAAAGAAACAGCAATTGATAGAAAGAACCAAATATACAAAAAGTAAACAAAACTGACATCTTGTTTTAAGTGTTGTATTCTTTTTATTTTCAAGAAAGCGCTAGGAAATAAAAAGCGTTAAATCGCACAATTTGTTCATAAACCGCTGACATAGCAACATTCAAGTTTGAAATGTCAATTTTAAGTTGAAAAATTTTACACTTTTTTTTTGACATATCGAAAACTTCAACTAAAATGTTGACAGTTTTGCATTTACCTTAATATAGCTGAACTCTTTGCACATACTAAATTCTACTATTACATTATATTTGCACTGTTCTCCAAAACGTAAACAATGCAAGAAAAATGTAGTGTCATACGGGCATTACTCGAATGAATTAATTTTCTCTTAGTGTAACACACGACCACAGCGAGAGTATAAGTTAAAACATCGGCAGCCCCAAGCAAAACTATTGAAAACAACAAACATCAAATTTGTCTCAGCACTGGACTAGATTTCAATAAAGCAGGAGTTTTGCGAATATTTTTATGTTTTATAAAATTATTTTCTTGAGCTGAAGGTGTTTTTTATGCCCTTCACAAAAATGTGTAAGGGTATATACATATCTATAAGTTCGTGATTCCGTGTGTAACGTAATGATATAACCATCTAACACCCCATAAAGTATATATGTACATATATTCTGGATCAGAATCAATAGAGATTACGATTAAGTGATGTCCGTCTGTCCATCTGTAGTCGTTGAAATACAGTTTCTGAGAAAACGGTTTTAGATAGAAACCTCATTCTTTCGCTTAAATGTGTTAAATTCCGGTAGTGGGTCTGCTATTGAAATTCAGTAAGATCGGTCCATGGATAGCCGAGAGATATATCCAAAAAAAACCGGGTTTTGAGGGGTATTTTTGACCATTTTTTTGGTCAGATTTTTGAAAAAATTGTTTTGCCTAAAAAGTTAGCCATATAATTTTTAATGCCCATTAGATTCCAAGAATCGAAGAATTTTTAACATCGGCCTGTATATACCCGAGATATAGTGTCTCCCGATTTTTGAAGAAATCGACTTTATAAGCCAAATAAAACAACTTTTATTACCAAAAATCGATCAGAATGGTACACATATCATTGTGAAGGGTATTTAAGATTCGGCACTCTTACTTGTTATTATTAGAGTACATATGTATGCTTTTTGAATATTTTTGTCGATATTTCGCTCTCCTTCGGATATCTTCTTCAGGATAATAATATTAAAAAATGTTTTGATTGGGTTTTTTTTCAAAAACAAACATATTATTTGATAGAAAAACATTTTCCTTCTCTGTCTTTCAAAATTTCAAAAAGAAAGTATTTTTCTTTCTTACACACATACATACATAGATAAAATTATACAACTAGTTTTTGTTGTTGTTGTACTTACATATTTATTATCTGCAATACAATGCTCTCTGTCTGCCCTTCACTGAACTCAAGCATTGAGAAAAGCTTAATTTAAACAATATTTTACATAAAACACACATAAAACCCACATATTTTAAAACTACACTGATAAAAATCTTAAAGCAACTCATTTCAACTATGTATGTAGGTATAACAACAATTTAAGTTTAATTTGAATACAGAAACCCTCTTTAAGGAATCAATTTTCTGGTAAAGTAGAAATAAAACAACAATAAAAAGGGGTCTCGCTAAGAAAAAAAAAACAAGAAAAACAAAAACGAAACAAAAAACAACAAATAGCTTTAACCTCAATTTAATTTATGTGAAAGAATACAGCATTTAATGCACTTTGCTGTTGTTGTTTCTGCTTCTGACGATGATGACGATGATGATAGTGATCTTAGGAAGATTGACCCTTCTTCGTCTTCTTCTGCTGCAAATGCCACAAAAAAAAAACAAAAGTGCAGCAAGTGTAACCACGACAAGAAAAGCAGCAAACATGAAATGAATTTATGTAAATGAAGCACCAAATATAAATGTATGTATGTATGTATGAATAATGTTCAAGCTCATGTTGATGGCGGACGACCGTAAAAATGTAGACAAACTATTCGGGCAAATTAGTAACGATTGGTTTTTGGCCAGTTTAATCGAATTAAATATGAAATTGTCTGAAGTGATTAGGGGGAGCAAGCAGTACCCTATTCAGGGGCAGGTGAACAGCCGGCGCATACGAGCGTTTAAAACATAAAGTTGCCAATCAAAACGAGTGTAATCAATTAGTGTTAAATTTTAAATTTGAAGTGAAGTTCACTTCCCAAGTAAAGTATTTTAAAGCCATAAGCTGAGAAACGAAAGTCAGCAGAACTTTTGCGTTTGTCACTCGAAGTCAGAAATATGGTGTGCTGGAGCTGGCGAGCAGACAGAAATTTGTATTTCAACTCTCCAGCAAAGAACGTAGTAAATTTAATGTAAACTTTTAGATAACGGGTTATCAATTTCGTGGTTTCAAAAGTATAGGACTGGAATTCGACATCTGTCAAACTAAGTTGTTAAACCAATTTTTTTTTTCTGCTCAGTTGAAAGTCTGACATTGACGAAAATGGATCGCTTAACACACAATCACACAACGCATAAAAATTATCGAAACATACTACAGAAATGGTGATTCTACAGAAGAGGAGATTATGGTTTGGTACATAATCGTCCAACTACGCAAAAGCAATTGGCTAAATTGTGAAGAAATTTGAAGAGACTGGAGCGGTTACAAATATTGTAAGGCCTGAAAATATCGCTGCTGTCAAAGTGAAAGTATTGCCGAAGACCCGACTGAGTCGATTCCTCGTCGTTCTCAGGAATTAGGACTGTCTTACGGCTCATGATGGCGTATTTTGCATTTAGATCTACATCTCACGCCACAACTGAAGCCAGGGGCCAAATTCTGGCACTCGTGATTGAACGATTTCGTTATAGAATGCTGTGTATTTGTTGCTCATTTTGTTTTTATTATCGAGTATATTCGATCACGAATGCCAGAATCCGGCCCCAGCTGACCATTCACAACGTCGTAGATACGTGGCATGCATTCCATGAAGTCTACAAAGAGTGGCGAGTTTGTTTTGTTACTTTTGAGGCAACGAGAAAAGCGATCAAATATATTTTTTTGTGTTTGATATTATTACATTGAATGCATTCCATGAAGTCTAGAAAGAGTGGGAATGGGTGCTTGAACAACAGGCGGATTTTTCGTACAAAATTTTCTTCAGCGATGAAGCACATTTCTCACTCACTTGGTGGGCAT
The DNA here is from genome assembly GCA_963662145.1 of Sturmia bella. Classification (NCBI taxonomy): domain Eukaryota; kingdom Metazoa; phylum Arthropoda; class Insecta; order Diptera; family Tachinidae; genus Sturmia; species Sturmia bella. The sequence goes on along the minus strand of OY759168.1, from coordinate 108,551,379 downwards.
GTTAATAAACAAAATTGTCGTATTTGGGGTTCTGAGAATCCTCAAGTAATTGAAGAGAAAAAGTTACTGTTTGGTACGCTCTTTGGTGCGAAGATGTGATTGGGCCTTACCACTTCGAAAACGACGCGGAGCGTTATGGTCGTATGATAACCGACTTTTTTTTTTGCCTGCTATTGAAGAATACGACTTGGAGCATGTGGGGTTTCAACAAGACGGTGCCACATGTTACACACATCTCGAGCGAATATGGTTTTATTGCAAGAGACATTTCCTGGCCGCCCAATTTCTCGTCGTGTGCGATATCAACTGGCCGCCAAGATCATGCCATCATTTCATTTCGTGGGGCTACGCGAGAGACTGTATTTATGCAGATAAACCTTTAACTCTTGAGCACTTAAAAACCAACATTCGTCAAGTTATGGCTCAGATACCGCCCAATATGTGTCAAAAAGTGGACGAAAATGACCTCAAAAGAATCAATGCTGGCAACACTTCGCGTCGAGGTCATTTAGATGATGTAGTGTTTCACACTTAATGTCAGCGTTCAAACTTTATAATAAAAAGGAAATATTATGAAAAAAATAATTTTTTGTATTTTATTTACGTTTACTTTTGAAACCGCAAAATTAATAACCCGTTACATTAGGCCGGTACGATTTGTACGCACGAAGCATTTTCGATATTGTGGCATCGATTTTCGAGGAAAAAAAAGTTTCATTGCATCATATCAAACACGTCTTTTTCAAATCGTTCGATTTTAAATTTTTGGAATTTTTTTTTTGTGGGAGCTCTCTTATGGAAGCGTGTCACAGAGTCGGTATGTTTTAGAAAAAAATATTTTGAAGAAAACATTACGGGAGGTGGTGGCTCATACATTTGACGGGCCCGTAATTGGGCGCCTGGGAAATTAAATTTTCGCACCATGACACTATTATTTATTAGTATTATCATTTGTGGCCAATTGTGGCACTCACCGCCATATTCAAGCCTGGCAGATATCTGGTCTATAGAATATATTTTTGCTGAAATGTCTGCAAGAAAACCACTCTTTCGAGGTTGGGCAATTATCCCTTGAAACTTGGGACTTTATTGTGATACTTTGTTCTTGTTTGTGTCAAGCCTGAAAAATCATAATATTGAAAAAAATATCTGTGAAAAACTCATTCAGATAATTGGGAAATCTGGCATCACTGGACAGTGCAAATCAAACTCGTTGGTTTAAAAATCAAATTTTCTTTGCTGTAGGGTGCGCATGAACTCCGTTTGAAGTCAAAAATTTGAACGTCGTTAAAAGCGCCTGCAAACTAAATTTTTAAGCGAAATCAAATTAATCTTTGGCAGTTGTCTGTTAAAGAAGATTTTTGCACACTCCGAAACAAACATCGACAGGATGTTTTTTAACGCATTTTTTTTTTCAATACTGAACACAAATTTATACCTTCAATACGGAAAAAAAACGAAACAAATAACTTCTGAAGCAAAAAAAAAAAAAGAAAACAAAAATACTTGAATCAACCTAAAGAAAAATTATTTCAAGAAATCACCAGTGCTGTTGATGATGGTTCGTTCATTATTTTCTTTCCTCGGTCTATGATTGACAGCTTAAATGGGTTTTTAATGATGGTTGAAAGATGGGTTTCGTTTTCATATACTCTTCTTTCCATGCGTTATTACTTGAAGCTTCCAAAGGAAAACGAGCCAAAGCAGAAATAAGATCAAATGAAATTTAAACTGGATGCCACAAGTGACCCCGAATTTTTACATTGAAAGTAAAATTAAAGTTAATTTGAAATAATTAACTTGTTTTAAGCACTAAATAAGACTAACAACTTCCAAAATTGTTCAAAAAAAATAAATAAATAAACCGTTAAATTTGAAACGAAATGAAAAAGTAAATGACTAAATAAATGAATAAAAGGCAAGAAAACTTTGTTGTACGAATTGAGTTTTGTTGGCCTTAAAGTAGTGCATTTTTACACGCAATCGAGCAGCATAAAAGGCTCGCAGTATACGACATGCAGACTAACACTTAGGCTCTTACTAAACACCTACTCTGTGTGCCACTAAATGCGGAAAGATTAAGAGGCCAGGCTGCAAAATACAAAATAAAAATATCTCCAGCAAATATTTGTCACTACAAATTTATCTCCTAATGGATTCATTAGGGGCTTACGAACTTTGACAGTTGTTAGTAGCGGCCATTTTTTTTCGATTGATTTATTTTTTTATTTTTTTTTTTATTAAACTATATCTGCCGAATTGGCTGTCATTTATTTAGTCGGCTGTGCTCAGCCTGCATGAACAGATACGACACTCAACAGCGCTTGAAAACTGTTAAACTGGTCCATAAGAGTCTCATCATCGTCTGATGACAGATTTATCTCCTTTTGAATTGCGCATTTAAATGCGATAACTTTCGCAGTTTCTTGTATGGGGAACCGCTTTAGTTTTTCAATTTTTTGTTGTTTTTAGTTGAGGCGGCGGTGTAAACACTTATCCTGCGAAAATTTCACCTCTCTAGCTCTTATAGTTCAAAAGTTGCGGTTAATTTTACTTAATTTTCACAGTTTCTTGTATGGGAAAAGCCTTTAGTCTTTAATGTTTTGTTATTTCCTATTGTAGAGTCTATGTTACCACATATCCTGTGCAAATTTCAAGTCTCTATCTCATATAGTTCAAAAGTTACACCTAAGTTTAGCTAATTTTCATAGTTCCTTGTATGGGGACCCCCTTTAGTTTTTAACTTTTTATTCTTTTTAGTATCCGTTGTCGTAACGACCGGGGGACCGCATGTTCTATGAAAATTTCAGCTCTCTAGCTGTTGGGACCTTTGGAAGAATGGGGCCTGTAATGGATGGAGGGACGTAGAAGTCTCAGTAATTGGGTTCCATTTTCACTCTATGACTACGGAACACAGTGTTAAAACAAGTTGAACAATGAGATTAAATATAGGCAATCAGCACTGAAGAGTTCAAATGGTAGGAGGGCTAAAAGCTGCTGCTTAAAAATGGTACGCAATTCGTCATAACCTGGGTTCGAAGCCGCTGATGGGTGCTGAAGAGCGTGGTGGTGGGCGTGAAACAGTCATGGTATATACCCAGCCAATAAGTCTTCAACTTTTTTTTTTTTTTTTTTGTCTTCTTTAAAAATCTTAATCACTACAATTTTACCAGAAAAAAATCTTTCTCAATTTTGAAAAAATAAAATCGAACTCAATCTCGATAAAATAATTAACACTTACAGGCCACAATTATAATAATTTTTGTGCTGAAGGCCTAAAAAAATGTTAGCTTTTAATTTTAATTATAAAGCTAATAGAAAAATAAATAAATAAATAAAATCGTAATAATTTTAACGCGACCTACAATTAAGCTTTTTTCGGCCTTTAGATTTTGTTTTGGGATACCTTTCTTTATTTATCGATTCAGCCATTATGGCCATAAATACATACGATTTGTATTGAAATGAGATTCGTAAAAAAAATGTATGTTTAGGGTGTCCCGCGGAAAGTTATACTACTTTGCTCTGCCGCCATTTTCTTAAACATTAGACTTGACGCTTCAAATTCGGCCGCCGTAAAGTTGAGACGTGGCAAATTTGTTATGGAAAAGTAGTCGATAAACCAATATGTTTTTGTAGTTAAAACATTTTATCGAAATCCATCTTCGATGACTGTGATGATGCGAAAGTTACATGAAATTTTTGGTAGAAACAATGGGCCAACAAGACCCACTATTTAACGAAGAAAGAGGGACTGTAGCTGACAGGCCTAACCCAAGCAAGGACCACAACTTTCTGCAAGATCGGCTGAACACATTACTGCTGCTCATGAAAGTGTTCAAAACAATCCATCAACCTCCTCTCGCCGCCCTGCTCAGGAGTTTGGTCTTCAAAGAACAACTTTGGCCACAATAATTTAAATTTGTTTCCGCTTAAGATTCAAGAGCTTCTTCCAGCAGACCATATACACCACCGTACATATTCCAATAGTATGTTACATCCCGCCCATGACAATCCCGATTTTCATTTAAAAAAAATCATAACGAGTAATTAGGCCCAATTTCATTTGAATGGAGATGTGAATAAACAGAATAGTCGGTCGGTACTGGGCAATGGAAGCCCCTCAAATTATTCACCAGCCACCTCTGCAGCCATTAAATGTGACAGTCTGGTGTAAAATTTGGTCAGGAGGAATCATTGGACCTTTTTGCTTCTATGAAACTGAAAACCTCGCAACGGTAACTGTCATGAAATGTGTGAGAATATAATGAAAAATGTAACAGAGATGGACATTTATCATAATTAGCGACATCCAATAAAACACTGATCAATATAAAATCGAGTCTCTTTCATTTGATCAAAAATTATAAACAAACAAAGTAGTATAGCTTCCCGGCGGACACCGTTTAAATATCTATAATTTGGTAATTGAAATTTTGGCTACTCGCAATACATTTTATTTTATAATAAAATATTTTTAAGTTAAATAATTTTTTTTTCATTATTCGAACTTTTTCTTCTATAATTATTTTTGTATTCAGTTTATCAGGCTCAAGTTATTTCTATATTATTTTTGTGATTGATGTTAATTTGTCTTAATTAATTAATCAGAAAATATTATTTGAAAGAACTTGAGCCTGATGAACGTAATACAAAAATATTTTTAATATAATATATATGTATGTATGTGAGAAAATTATTGGATTATTATTTGCTCATTTCGGTATTTTAGCAGCGGTGCTACCAACTTTTAATAAGAAATAAAAAGCAGTGCTACCAAGTTTTAATAAAAAAAAAAGTATGGCCTACTCAAATTTTATTTATCCTTGGGCTGAAAAACAAACAAAATCGTATTCAAATAGAACTTAAAAGTAGTTATCATTTGAATTAAAAACAAAAAATAACCGCTATTTATTGAGAAATTATGTTAGAAAATAATTTCAGACGCTGACTGCCAGCAAATAAATTCAATTTTGTCAACTTCTTTTATGAACTTTTTTAAAGCCAAGAAGAAAACAAACCAACAACAAAATCGACAACGGCATATCATTGCTGTTTTAATTGTTGTTGTTGTTGTAGTTGTGGCCTAAGTGTGTTTTAAAGTTGTGCGTGTCATCAAGTTGGTATGAAGTGACATTTGCGATTTAATGGCCAAGTGGCTAAAGTTACAAATTAATAACGACGACGATCAACTGCCTGGTAAACGGTATCAGTTTTATTTTCGCAACAACAACAACAACCACAACAACATAAAAGGAATTACTTTTGTAGTCGTGTTTTTTAGTTTTAAATGCAGACACAAAATATTTGTTGTAAAACCTACTTGTATTGTATAAAACTACTGGGGTTGTAACACAACTGCAATTAGCACCTCTTTTTGCGTGGCCAATACAACAACAACAACAACAGTAGCAACAGCAGCAGCAGCAACAACAATATCAAATATTCAAAGGCCTCAAACCTTCGAAGCCGCCTGCCTGCCTACCTGCCTGCCTGCAAATTGTGGTGAATTAAAAATTTAATTGCCGCCACCAACAACAACTCCCCCTTGATTTATTATTTGATTATATTTTTCTACACAAAAATTTGACATGATTTGTTTGTTGTTTGGCAGCGTTGCCAGCAAAATTGTGCGTTCGTTGCAAAACTGCAACTTTAATCGAAAAATAATTTCAATTAAATAAAAAAAAAAAAACAAATAAAGTGAACGATAATATGCCAAGAAGTGCAATCGCATGTAAATATTTGTAATTATTGTTTAAGCTGGACGGAATAGGAAGTGGAATTAAAATGGAATTATGGAATTAAGAACAAAAATTAGATTAACATGCTTATTATTAATTCCGTCGGAGGTTCCGAAGATGGAAAATAAAACTCATTTCTTTAATTACATATTAAGTGGAAAAATTTTTTAAGTTTATTAAAACAAAAAAAAAAACAAAAATCAGGTGCGTTCCTGGTACAATGTTTATAAAGGAACAGAACCATGAATTTTTTTGCCGCTAAATAATTTTTTTTTACGTTTATGGAGCAAACAAATTTTAAGTAGACGGAATCAATTAAGCGAAACATTTGCTCTTGTTTTTCGCCATGCGGTCTTAATATGCGAAACAATTAAGCGAGTGACGCAATTAAACGGAACTCAATTAAACGGGTATTTTAACATAGACGGGTATACTGAATGACTTCGTTCCATGATTTTTAGTGCAATAAAGCGGGAAACTCAATTAAGCGGGGCTCAATTAAGCAGAAATAACTGTAATAAAAAGTGATCAAAAATTAATGCAACTATTTTCAAGGGTTTTATTTGAGGCGTTCTGATGCTTTGACATACATACACACATGCATGCGTAAATATATACATATATATATCTGATTGGAAATGCAACAAAATTTTTGCGAATCATCTTAATATGATGTCAATTAATAAGAAAGTACTATGGTGAAAAAAAATGTTTACTGTGGTTACGCACTATGCATTTTGTTTGTGCCACCCTGTAGACATCAACAAACACAGGCTGCTTTCAAATACTTTTATCATTCATTTATCTTTTTTTTTCCACCCAGAGAAACAACAATTCGTCAGTGATTTCATTGATTTTCAACTGTTTAAATTTAATTGTGTCTTTTCAAATTGATTTGCATTAAACCTTGTTTTAATTTTTCTTTTCTTATTTAAATACAAAATAACAAACTCTCTTTAATGTTCCTTTGAAACTGTTTTTAAAATACAAAAAAAAAAAAAAACAGAAAACAACAACAAAATTATTTACACGCAAATTATGAATAAATTTAACGCCATCAAATTGTTTAACAAAAAAGGTAAAGAGAAAAAAAATTATTTAATAGAAGAAACAACAACAACAACTACAAAAATCGTACACAAATGAATTATAGAAAAATATAAATCATTAAGAAAAATTACAACTACAAAAATTATTATCGAGTCGTAATGAACATTGAAGAAAACTAAGAAGAAGAAGAAGAGGACGTAGAAGAAGCAGCAGCAGCAGAAAAAAAACTGTTTTATAAAAATTGTGTTAAAAGCAATTTTATGTTGCATTATTTAAATTTTTTGTTTCTGGAAATTTTTGTACTTTTGTTTTTTTTTTTTTTTTGTTTCTACTCGTTGCTTTACGTTAAAATGCAAATTTCTTTGAACAACATGAACAATACATTCAGATAAAAATTATAAAAAGAGTTTAAGTCAGATTTATGGGCCCAGATAATCATACACATTTGATGCAAGGCACTGGCTCCAACCACCAGCCATCAACTCGGTAATAGAGTAGTTAATTTCACTATTTACGCGAGAGAGCAGCAAAATGTCTACGTGGCAATTATTTAAGTAAAATGAAGCAGAAGCAGAAGAAGACGAAGACGAAGAAATGGAAAAAGGAAACACTGCAATTAAAAGCAAAGTTTCAATGAAATTGGAGAACATTTAAATAAAAAATGGCTTAAAAATGTTTAAATGAAATGCAAATTCGTTTGGAAACTAAAACGAGTTACTTATTAATCCATTCACAACGGATTTGTAACTGCTTTTCATTGATACACAGGGTGGGCCATAAAACGCTGAACTATAGTGCGGGAAAAATCTACTATTTTTCTTAACATTTGCTTTTATTTTGCATTATCTTGCGCCAGACATTTTTATAATTGTAAATCAGGCGGAATTGTGTGGGGGTTTGACCCCACACGATTCCTTGTGAAGTAAAAATAAAAGTGGCAATGCTAAAAATTGTGAAATTTACCACATTCAAAGTTCATATGGTTGCTGATGAGAATCGTAGCGGCTTCGAAACAGCCACTTGTCCACTTGGCTACAAAAATTCTTCCTTTTTCTAGGGTTTTGTATTCTTAAAGTGAAAACAGAAAACAGGCCCCATTCTCCCAAACGCTAAGAGCTAGAGAGCTGAAATTTTCACAGGGCATGTGTTTAACCGGCCGCTGCAACAACAAATACTAAAAACCACAAACAGCTAAAAATAAAACGGCGTCCCCATACAAGAAACTGCGAAAAATAGCTGTAAGTTATGAATCATAAGAGATAGAGACTTGAAATTTGCACAGGATACATAAAACAAGAAAGAACAAAAACAACATAAAGTTAATAACTAAAGGCTGCTTCGAAACAAGAAACTGAAATCAGCTGTAACTTTTGAGCTGTAAGAGATAGAGACTTGATCCATTTGCTTTTGCAACTTTTATTGGATTTTGCTCACCTTAAAATACCCATTTAGTCTACTGCTGTTTATTTTCGGACTCATACGCGTAAATTCAAGACCAGCTGTTGTTCCGAAAACCATTGGTGCTGTGCGCGAACTTACATTGTAAGATCATCATGTGACCCATCGTGAGATTGAGACATCCTTAGGCATTAGTGGCACTGGCATTCATTCATTCAATATTACATAAACTTTTTGCCTGACAAAAAAGTTTGCTCCCGTTAGATCCCACACAATCTGTCGAGCGCTCAAAAAAAACGGCTCAAAAAATACGATCGCGATGCTTCGAAACAGGTCTGCGAAATCGTAACATTGGCGCACAGCATCAATGATTTTCGGAACACCAGCTGATTTTGAACGACCTTCACGAACTTCATCTGGTAGTGAACTACAATCACGAGTGAGTTCACCCTACCCTGGATAAATACTGGTCCTTGATAGAGCTTCATCGCCAAAAATTTAATTGAGTACATCCATTGCCACATCGAAAGTTTTCACAAATAATCGCACGAAAATGTGCACGATTAAATTCCATTTCTGAGGCGAGATGAATCTTTTAAGTTACTGCAAATAACGCTCGTATGTCAAAACGTTCTGAGTACGTATACACCAATAAAACCCCGCTGCCGGGTTGCCGCATAACTGAAACAAATACAACACCAACAAACAATTCATGTATTTTGTTAGTAGAAATATTTAATTTCTGACATGAATTTGTTCGCATTTTTTTGTATATTTTGACAGTAGTCAGCTGGGCTTGTAAGGTCACCTGGTATCGAGGTAGCTTCGTATAACCTCAAAAATGTCCAACTATACGATAGAGCTGTCAGTTACTAGACTGCAACACTAGGGTTGGCAAATCCCGTAACATAAAATGCAACCCTCGTAACATCATTCAGTTGCACCACCCACTCTACAAATTTAATGTGATTTTTAATCCATTTTCTTTTTTCATACGAGTATTTATTGTAAAATACGGTTTTTAGCCGTTTGTACGTATTGAGTCCAATGTTCATGCTGAATAATTAATCATTCGTTCTCCAAATCTTATAATTTTTATGGAAATCATTCCTTCAGTTTTCTCAAATCGTTTTTGAGTTCAAAAGTAATTTCCTAAAACTTCCCGCTACAGTTGGCATCATTCTTTACAACAACAATATGTATATAAAGTCTAGAATTATGCTCAAAAAGTCAAGTCGAAAAAGAAGTTAAATAAGAAAACCAAAATTACAACTTGCAAAACCCAGCAGCAAAACTGAAATTATGGCCAAATAATAAATGATGTTTATTTCCAACTACCCTATATTTTATAATTTTTTTTTTGTTTGTTTTTTGCATTAAAATGCAAGTAAAACGAAAATACAAGGACTTGCCAAAATACTTTTTTCTTTTTTTTTTTTTTTTGCTTCCTATTGGCCTGTTACTTTTGGCGGCGTTCAGCAATAATCCTTTGCCAACAAACCACCACGAAAATGGAAAAAATACTGTTTGCGTGTCCATGATTGAAATCTTATCTGGAATAAGTAACAAAAAAAAAAAGCAGGCAACGAAAAAACTATAACAGAAACAGAAAATTTTAAATAATTCATATGAATCTGCATAGACATTAAGCAGCAACAACAGCCAGCAAGAAAAACAAAATGAAGCAGCGAAAAACATGGAGGATTCACGGAGCGAAAAAAAGGAAATAAATAAAACTCGCCGGATAGCTGCGGAAAATATGTAAGTAGGGAAATTTCAGGCAACCTGCAAACTGCCCGTGTCGAGGATGTGATGGCATCCCATATAAACGTACGAAATTCTGGCAAAATCTGGGGACGGTAATCCCAATCGAACGAACTCGATGGTGAAAATAATATTAAGCGAAAACCAAATAAGCAACAACACACAGCATTCGATCATGAATTCGTTCGGTCACGAGTGCCGGAATTCGGCCCCTGATCAATGTTGCATTCTTGACGCGCAAAAGAGGCCAGAATTTTCTGCTACAGGCGACGTTCTACCACGTGGAAGCCAGCTAATTCGCCTTACAACATTAAAAACACAGGGTTATTGTCGATGTAAATGGTAACAGGTTGGCCAAAGGAAGTCATCCGATGTTGTTTGGCTTTCCGGAATTCGGTTGTCCTGTTCGAATCACATGTCCTCTAGACCTAATTCGTTCAATTACGGCAGAAAAAACTCAGTTAACATGGCCTTATAGAGCGTTGTCGTGTGACCAGCGGCGTCCTCGCAAAAAAAAAAATGGCTCGATTACTGCTCCAGCGTGAACAGCGTGAACCATGCAATCACTTTGAGTGGGTATAATGGCTCCTCGTGCATCACTCGTAGATTTTTGGTGTCCCAGAAGCGATAGTTTTGCTTGTTCACGTACCCGCTGAGGTGGAAATGAGCCTCATCGCTCATTATGATTTTGGTTGAAAATCGCCCTCGAGATTGATGATGACTTGGGCGTAGGTTACACGCGTTTGACAGTCGACAGGCAGCAGCTAATGCACGAACTGGACTTTGTGTGGGAAGATGCTCAGGTCTTTGACTAAAATTCGCCTAAGGGACGATTGGCGGATGGCTAATTGCGAGGCAGGGTGTCTGGTCGATGTTTCTGGCGACAGCTCGACATCCTCGGCAACAGCAGCGATATTCTCGGCATAACGGGCACTCTGGCGCCGGCCATTCTTGCCAGCGTCTCGTGTGTTCCCATACTCTTCAAATTTGGTGCTCAAATGGCTCAGAGTTTTCACAGTCGGTGCCGGACGATCGGGGAACCGGCTACGGAATTCGCGCTGGGCCAACATCACAGAAAAATAGTTACGCAAAGAAATAGACACGATTATTCTGCGTTTTTGCTCACTTCTATTCTACAGCGGTCTTTTTCCGCCGTTTATATACCGCCGACAATTCGTTGATGCTGCTAAACATGCCGGTGGACTCGAAAATACTGAACAGATTGTTTGAAGTTTTACTACTTGAGTTTGCAGCAATGAGCAAACGTTACTCCTTGTATGAGGGTTGTTAAGAAAAGTAAGTGTGTTCCTTAAAATTAAGAGAAATTAAAGGTCTATTTAACATTATTAAATTAATTATTCGAACTTTTGATCTTTTATAAAAATAATTTTAAGCAATTATTTAACTTTATTTGGTTTAATAAATGAGCTCAAGGTCACTTTATTCTCAATAAATATATTTTCTATTTATTGATAAATTATTCGATATTTCGATACTCCTTTGTGTATCTTCTTCAAAGGAGTATCGAAATATCGAATAATTTATCAATAAATAGAAAATATATTTATTGAGAATAAATTGACCTTGAGCTCATTTATTAAACCAAATAAAGTTAAATAAAAAGGTCGAAGAACGAGTATCTAGAACATTTAAACAATTATTTATTTATTTTCAATATTTTGCCAACATTTTTTTGTCATCTTTAGAAAAATAATTATAAAATTAAAAAAAAACAAAAACAAATTATTGAAAAAATTTGATTAACAAATCAATAAAATTTGTTCAATAATTTGTTTTTTGAATTTTATAATTATTTTCCTGAAGATGCCAACAAATTGTTGGCGAAATATTGAAAATAAATAAATAATTGTTTAAAATTATTTTTATAAAAAAAAACCAAAGATCAAAAGCTTTAAGAATTAATTTAACAATCTAAAGATCAAATAATATAAAAATAAAGGTCTATTTAACATTTATAATTCTCATTGTGTTCAGGGAATAATAGAATAAGTAGTAAAGTTTCAAACATGACTCAGTTTTTTTTCGAATCTACTGACGAGTTGAGTGGCATCCATCAACGACATAGCGGCGACATATAGTCAGCAAAAAAAAAAAAGCGGGAAACAATTAATAAGATCTATTCTTAGACCTAAAATAATACATTTCAATTGGCTGTTATATACTTTCCTTGCAAATTTTATCCAACAATATATTTATAATTTTTAAATAATCGAAAATTCTAGTTCGTAAATGTAGTATGTATCATTTTTGTTGTCTGGCAACCTGGTTATGATGGCCGTCGAGCAAATCACACAGTTCTGCAAGCGAACACACACACACCCAAACAAACAAACACATACGCACAACGCCAGGCACTAAAAAATCTCCAAAAACAAACGTTTCCTTCAATTTTATTCCACGAATCCCATTAAATTTGTTGTGCAAAAGAAAATTGCCCTGCAACAGCAACCAACCAACTACAACAACATCCCCCATTACCTGGGCATCAATAATAATTGATTTGATTGACGGATGAGTGAATTCTACAGCAGCCAATTATAATCAAACTGTTTCTACCTGCAAAATGCTGAACGCAAAATGAAAACGATTTAATGTTTCGAAATTATAGATGCAGCGCAAAAAAACAGCATTGGACTTCAATCATTGGCCTGTATGAAGTATTGGCAGCTTTTTGTGCGGATTCAAAATTAAACACAAGTGATTTAAAAAATGGCTGACGCGAATTAAAAATATTGGAGAAAAAAAAAGATACGCATCGATAAAAGAGAAAACAATGGTTTAGGGAAATAAAAATGAAATAATCAGGCAAATAACTTTTTTCTTTGGAACCTTTGAAACTGAATTTCACAGTAATTCAAAGTTTGTTTAAAAATAATTTGCCATCGCCAACAACTGCAATAAGTAAATAAATTTAGTCAAGTATGAGGCTGGCTCGCACACTTACGGTTCCGTAGGTATGTATGTGTTACTTTACGTTGTATGGGGACACCTAGTAGCTTTCGAAGTGTTGTAAAGCATCTATAAATACATACACTGTGCGAATTTCAGCTCTCTATCTCTTAAGGTTCGAGATTTATAGATAATTGTAACTTCTCGTTGTATGGGGACACCTGGTAGTTTTCGATTTGTTGTTGGTTTTAGTATTTGTTGCTGTAGCGGCAAGACACAACAACATCTTGTGAAAATTTCAGCTCTCTAGCTCTTGGAGAATGGACGCTGTGACGGACGGACGGACGGAGTCTCGGTAATAGGGTTCCGTTTCACTCTGATGAGTACGAAACTCTAAAAAGTAATTGGGTATCAAAATTAAGTACGCCTTCATCCCCCCATTTACACATGCAAGTAACTTGTTGCAAGTTGTGTGTACATATTAACAACCAATACACTGACAGAGACAATAAAAGCTGTTGCTACTTGCTTGATTGTTTACACAGGCAAGTGCAAGCTCATTTTTAAAATGTCCGCATAGAAAATGGTCTTAAAGAGAATTGCTTTACTTAACAAAATAAAAGAATTAAATGAAAGCAATATTAATCAAACAATTATGCAGAAAAAACTGCTAAATCACTGTTCCATTTTTTTTTTTTTTTTATTTAAAAATCACTATTTTTTGTCTTTTTGTGTATTGCTTATTCTGTTTTTCGACGTCTATATGACTTTTTAATGGCTGGATTGCCAAAGTATTGGCAAGTGAGCTCACAGCTTGCAGAAGTATGATGGTATTAGCAACAAAAAAAATGTCAATATATTGAGTTACTTGCACTTGTACTTGCGTGTGTAAATGGCGGGTCAGGAAAATTCTTATCGAATGACCAGGTTTTCTTATCTACGCCAAAGTAGAGCTGCAAAACTATCGTTAGCCGCGCCATTCGATAGTTTCGATATTATACGTTAAAATAACGGTACTATCAATAGTTTCTGTCTGCCGTCGCTTTCTACCGAAGCCGTCAACAAAAACTACTTGTATTTATTTATTAAGCTGGCTGTAAATATTCAAAGGGTCATGTTTAACGTTGAGAGAATTCAATATTTGCATATTTAGCTAATTTTACGATTACAATTATTTATTGGCGATGCAGTTCAAACATCTCTTTTAAATTTCAATGCCGCCGCCAGGTCTATTTCATTGACTTTGCTTTTACTTCCTCCCTTACACGGCGACAGTATCACTATCGAGAACAAGATATCGATTGTTCAATAAAAATTAAACTATCGATAACATCGATTGTTTTGCAGCTCTGCGCCAAAGAGAGTGGTTACAGGTTAATGGCAAAAAGACAATAAAAAATTGTCAGGGAATCAATATTACGATACAAGGCTTTGTGACAATTATAAGTGAAACAAAATGTTGGCCATATGAAAGGCATGGCTTTATCCGAAGGACCATATTTTCCTTGACTGGGCGACACAATTGAGGTGCAATGTCGTTCAGGCACCGAATTATGTATATCATCCTTTAGTTTTTCAGTTATACTTTGCTGAATGAAGTGTTTTGTTTTTGAAATATCCGTAAGGAAAGAAGTGAAATCCCATTATCCTAACGGCCAATTAACATTGCCACGAAAGTGAGATAGAATGACCCTTGAATTTCTTGCGCAAAGGAACCACTATTTCATGGGCTGTGTGACAATTGTTACCATCCTGTTGGAACCACACATTGTCTGGGTTCATAAGAACTCCCTTATTACCCGGTTTCAAACTTCAATCTAACCTCAAATTTTTTTTGCACAAATTTACAATTATTAATAATTTTTACTTCCTAAAACTTGAGAAAGGCATTTTTATGATGGCTATGCGCTGCTGCTTAAAAACAGTATACAATTAGTCATGGCCTGGGTTCGAAGCGAGTTTGGATGCTGATGAGCGTCGTAGTGGATGTGAAACAGCCATGGTCTCCACCCCAGTGAAAAAGTCTTCAACTTTACGTTTCTTGTCTTCTTTAAAAATGTTGATCACTCCAATTTTATCACCAAAAAAAAAAAAAGTTTCTCAATTTTAAGGAAGTAAAAATTTAACTAGAAAGCCCAATAAAACTATTGAAAATATTTTTGAGGTTAGTTTTAGATTTCATCGCTAAATTAAAGTGAAAGTTCTATTAAGCAAAATCACCGTCGAAGAATACAACAAAAAAAGACTCAACCTGGTTTCTTTTTTGGTTTTTTTTCTGCGTTTTGCTTATTCTAAAAACGTCCGTCCACCTCCTTATGAGCCGTCTGTTAAAAATTTAAACATTAATTCACCTTGTCTTCAAAATTAACTAATTTTTGTTGTAGTTTTATTAAGACAATTTAAAAGTTTTATTTAATTTCTTTTTTCTTTTTTCTTTTTTTCTTTTTTGCAGGCCAAAACAGCACTGGCTCTGTATCATTTCACATGGGGTTGTGGCGTAAACAGATATTAACAAAAATATCACCAATAACCGAAAATAAATCATCTGGCTGCCATCGACACATACGACACCGCATGCGTAGTGTGTTGGCTCTGAAATCTGTACATACGACGAACATACATACATACATATGAAAATAAAAGCAGGCTGGAGAGTACAAATTGAATTCAAAGTTGGTGGAGAAAAGGAAAAAAAACAAAAAAGGAACTGAAATTTAACGACAACCACAGCCAACAAACCTGTCATAATCCACTGATATAAATATTCAATGTCAGCGCATTCCTGTCCTGTGAACTCTGTGAACAAAACTGAACAACATGTTGTTCCTTTTGCTGGGCAAAATTTTGTTAAGCCCAATCACAGCCACCACACCAATATGCAAAATTTGTTCCATTCTCTTAAAGGGCGCACACAGAATGCGGCTCCAGTTTGTTTACCTTAAGATGGCGTATTGTATAACATCATTATGAGGATTACGTTCATGTTCATGTCATAATTTTCCTAAAGAGTACAAAAATCACAACTGTGCAGCAACAACGCTCTGAAACGTTTGGAAGCAGAAAAGCTGAAATAAAACTGAAGAAAGAAAAAATTTAATTTTGTAAGTACATGATACCATGCATTCCAAAACAATGTTGTTGGCTGTGGCTGTGTGGCTGCTGTTGCCAAAGCTTTGAAAGCTTACTCATATGATCATCATCGATGTTTGACTTTTTAGTGGAGCTTCTTTTTATTTATTTTTTTTTTTTTTTTGTAAGTTTTTAGGTTGACATGGTTTGTTAGCAGCATCAATACAACCCTGATATACGATAGAGTTGCATTTTTGTATGTTTTTCTTTTTTTGTTGTTCTTGTTGCTGTTGATGTTGTACGTGTTATTTGCTGTTTATGTTTTATTTGTTGCTGTTTGGTTGGCTGCCACAAAACAAACCCAGTGAAAAAGTTTTATGTTTTAAAAATAAAGAAGCTAAAGTGAGTAATTAAACAAATATTTTATCATTTTAATAGCGGCCGGGAGAAGACAAAAGGGTCCGTAGAATAATAAAGGCCTTATGCTAGAAACACAACGAACGACGAACTTTTCGCCGCCAAAAATAAAACACATTAGTGCATGTGAAAATGCACACAGTCACAGCGTCGGTCGAAATTCGTTGTAAGCGGCCAACTTGAAATAGATTTATTTCTATTTATTACGCCGGCTAACGACGAACAAATCAGTACCATGTGGCCATTTTGGTTTCAGTTTTCAAGTGTTTTAGTAAAAACAGTTAATTTTTACTTCAATAGTTTTTATTTTAAGTGCAAACCTTTGACTTTTTGCAAATCATGTTTGTAGTATTTAATTTTTTGTTTTTGGTAATGCGAAAGTTTTTAGCAAGCAATATTTTTAATATGGTCACCCCATCAGCTGTTCAACTATAATAAGATAAAATTAAAAGCTGAGAAAATGGATACAAGTGAAATTATTATTGAAAATATTAAACTTCACGAATGTTTATATAATCTGGGATCAAAAGGATATAAAAACGTCCAGAAAAAGGCGGAAATATTTTATTTATCTTTGAACAAACAATGAACAACTTTATCAATTATAACAGATGCTTTTCTTTTTCGTCGTTATTAAGCTTCATACGCCGAATTTACACAGCGAATTTTAACCGGCGTATTCGTCGTGTTGGGCGAAATTCATCGTTGGTCCCAGTTGTGTTCCTAGCATTATGCACCATTTACACGTTATGCGTGTTACAGGCAAATTTTGGGTAAACTTTAGAATAAAGAGCCAGGCTTTGAAAGACGACTCCCTCTACAGGTTTGTAGAGGGAGTCGTAGACCTTTCAAAGCTGAAGTCAAAGTCTGCTGGAGGATTTTAATTTCTTAATAAGTCGATGTTCGACGCGGAATTTACTAAGAAAAATATGAAAATGTTGGTAAGACAGTGATGCCAGAGTAAAGTTTTTGGGCAGAACGTAAAATCGCGAATTCATAAACGGGTTTAAGCATACCAAATCGCGTTTTTTTTTAATTCATTTCATAGGTATGCAAAATGTGTTGCTGACAACTAAGGAATTTTCTCCCCCATTGGTATAACCAACAACGGCTTGGTGTACAAAATCTGTAAGCGTCTGGCAGCACACTTTTTCATTTTATGGCAATTGGTACCATTATACCAAAGCAGACCCCAAATTTGTTTTATGTAAAACTCATACAAAGCGTATAAAAATTAAAAAAAAATTTTGCTTCTATACATTTACCGAAAGGGCGGACTGCTTAGCCAAAAGCGCCTCGATGGATGAATTGGTAGAGTGGCCTACTAAGAGTCGTCCCCGGGGTCGCAGGTTCGATTCCTGCCGAAGGCTCTGGGTGTTTCTGCAGACAAGCAAGAAGCTTCGCAGTTTTGTGTTTGTTTATAAAAAAAAAAAAAAAAAAAAAAAGGGGAGCAGTAAGCTCTTTTATAGGTCCTGAAATGTTTTGCGGGGTTAAGGACAGTTTTTTAAGGACAACATTGCACGGCAATGGGAGGAGGAAAGGCTTGCTGGCTACTGGAGAGCACTAAATGACTAATGCCTCATTATGACTAAAGCGACTGGCAGAATACAATACTTCGACAGTCACCGTCGCAAGCCGGTGATTGGAGTGACTGTGGGAAACAGACGCACGGTATGCGTCTGTTTTTTCATAATAATATTTTAACGATTCAGTTCAAATGTTTTTTATTACTGGTAGTGGCTGAAGGCTGCAAATGAAGCATAACTATCACTTGAGCTGGGGTACAACTAGCTGTTTCGAAGACGCCACGCTTTTCATCAGCCCTCATTTCGCTTACAAACTTATTCATACTTTCTGTCGACATTTAATCATAACGAAAGCATGCAACCATATTTTTTTGTTTCCTTCCGATAGCTTTTTTTCCACCCCAGTTATAATACTTTCACCGAACAGCCCCACTATACGCAACATAAATCGAGGCCCTCTTACTCTACTTAATCAATCTCCTTTGCTGTAATATTTGTGCACATTTTAATTGTTATTGAATCAAACACAGATTTTTTGTTTAACAATTTATTAGCCAGCATATTGATTTCAGCATACATACGTTTATGCGTTTGGCTCCAAACTCTTAATGCGAACAACATGTTGTACGAACATGATGATGTTCCCAAAAGTCAGAGCCAACAAACAACATACAATAAACAAACAAACAAAACAAAAAAATACTGAAGTTTATACGGTAGTTGCCGACATAAATAGCAAACAATTTAAACAGACACCACAGACCGGGCATTCAACATGAGAATGCGCGACAAGCTCAACAAACACAAGACACAATATTCTACTCAATGGAGCCAATGGCAAAGCCAACAAAAACGTACAGCTTTACTGTAAGAGAGGGGGGGGGGGGACAATAAAAAAACTTGCTGATGCTACTCGAACAAGAATCAAATTAATAACAGATCATATAACGAAAAGCAGAGGGGGGTCCCACATATGGCGCAAAGCAAAAATATGTATTATGAATTCTGAAAAAGTAGACCTTAAAACATTTTAAATACGCACTAAAAGAGTTTGGCGAGTCTGGTCGCTTCGAAACGGAAACAAATTTCCAGTTGTTTGCTTTAATATTTTATTGAAAACAAAAATTAATTGTTTCTCAACTACTGTGTGCAAATTCAGTGAAGGAGAAAACCAAAATTTATAACAATTACTTTAGTTTTAATGACATTTAAATTTGTTGCTCTTGATGTGTGTGTGTGTGTGTGTGTGGAAGCGTTTGCGCCAGGGACCGAAAAGTTACGATTTTGTTTTTAATTTTAAGCTTGTGGTAAGTAAAAATATAATCAGTTTCTAAAGTGCCAATTTAAGTATTTTGCAGTGTCTTTTTCAACTTTACATGTCAGCTGTAATCAGCGCATGTCTGTCAAAATTTACATTTACAAAGGGTTTATAATTTTTGCCTGCGGTCATGTGTTTGGCTGTCACCCGTCATGACCTATAGTAGCCCGTTTTTTTATCCTTTCAGCAGGGGTGTTAGATGTGACGATTTTACGTCATTTTGACGTAATTTTGATCAAAAAGCACTAAAATTACGTTTGACGTTTTTCTTCACAGAATCTCTTGTATTTTGACGTTTTTCTCGCTTCGCTCCTTTTTAGGGTTCCGTACTCATCAGAGTGAAACGGAACCCTATTACCGAGACAACTACGTCCGTCCGTCCGTCACAGCGTCCATTCTCCGAAACGGTAAGAGCTAGATAGCTGAAATTTTCATAGGATGTTGTTGTACTTTGGCGCTACAACAACAAATACTAAAAAAAAACAAGTCGAAAACTACCAGGTTTCCCCATACAACGAAAAGTTACAATTAGCTATAACTCTCGAACCGTAAAAGATAGAAAGCTGAAATTTGCATAGTGTATGTATTTATAGATGCTCTACAACAACAAATGCTAAAAACAACAACATGTCGAAAACTACCAGGTGTCCGTATACAACCTAAAGTAACAATTAGCCGTAGCTGCTAAACTGTAAAATACAGAGAGCTGAAATTCGCACAATATATGTATTTACATATGCGCTAAACCACAACAAATGCTAAAAACAACAATATGTCGAAAACTACCAGGTGTCCCTATGCAATGTAAAGTAACAATTAGCCGTTAATATCGAACCGCGAGAGACAGAGGGATGAAATTTGCACAATATGTGTATTCACATTTGCTCCACAACAACACTTGCTAAAAACAACAACAACTGTGAAACTACCAGGTGTCCCTTTACAACGTAGAGTAATAGCTATAAATCTCGAACCGTAAGAGATTAAGAGCCGAAATTCGAACAGTGTATGTATTCTCAGATGCCTTAAAACAGCAAATTACAACAACAACAATAAGTGGAAAATTACTAGGTGTCCACATACAACATAAAGTAGCTGTAAAAACAGACAGATGAAATTTATAAAATATACATATGTATTCACATACGCCATTCCATACATACATTACACATACATACGTACGGAACCCTAAGTGTGCGAGCCAGCCTCGTACTTGACTTAATTTATTATAAATGATTTCAAATATACTCGATAGTAAAAACAATGTAAAACAAAAACAAAATAACCAACAAGCACACAGCATTCGATTACGAAATTGTGCGATAGCGAATGCCAGAATTTGGACCCTGGTTGGTGTATTGTATGAATGATGTAGCGATACATACATATGTTTAGTATTTATTTATATGCGAGAAACACATGTCACTTCAAACAAATGGAATGAACAAAAAGTGCACCAACAACAATAATGCAGCAGCACATCAACACAAGAGTAAACGTTACAGACAAACACAAAATTATGATTGATCTGTGTCCAGAATTATTTTATTACATTCACAAAGATTAATTAATGCGCCCTGTAATTATCTTGTTTGTGTGTGTTTTTTTCTCTCTATCATTTCATTTATAATTTGTTACAAACCCCAGAGAAATTTGGTTTTCTCAGCTCTTTTTCTTTCGAATACTGCTTACATATAAATGTAAGAAATATTTCCGTAGAATTTTGTTTGTTTGCAGCACAAATAAAACACAAATTTATTTCAATTTAATGCCAACACAGTAATTACAAATGAATACGAGAGTTTCTGCATGGTATAGCAGAAGCTAAGAAGCAAACTATTGAAATAATAGGTGTGATCCCCTACTCAACTCATTGGCAGCTCGCGGGATCAACGGGACTCTTGGGAAACTTTAAAAAGTGGCCCAAAAACGGGATTTTAATTTTCTAAAGAACAACAATTTGCCAACGAATAATTCAAGGTAAAACACGATTTTAAATTCATAAATGAACTCCTGGAATAACGTGTCGTATGTGCTTACACATGTACATATCGTCATATTAAAAGCAAACGGACGTAACCACACTTTTTATTTTTTTTGGCAGGAAAAGCAAAACAACTTTTAAAGTCAACAAATACAGGGTTTTTCAATAAGAGCGCTACAATTTTTTTTTTTTTTTTAATAAAACAAAAACGGTTTTGGATATTAATGAAATTATTTATTTCTGTAAAAGCAAGTTTGATGCCATTATGTGTGGAACTCGATTTCTTTTGCCTGGCCATCACGGGCACGCTTGCAAAAGTCCAGACGCTGAACCCAATTTTCGACTTTTCGGTTTTCAAGCATAAGTTGGCCGATACTCGCACAAAGTTCATCAATCGTTGCTGGCTTGTTGGCATAGACCATAGACTTGTCGTAACCTCACAGGAAATAGTCTAACGGCGTCAATCGACTGGACCATTTCGTGTGATAACACGTTCTCCAAACTTGGTTTTCAATAAATTGATTGTGACATGCGCTGTGCGGCTTGTGGCGCCGTCCTGTTGAAACCACATGTCCTCCAAGTCCATATCATCCAATTGGGGCCAGAAATATTCGGTTATCATTGTAGGGTAGTGATTCCCATTCACAGCAACGTGCTGTGAATGGGCCCATAAACCGCACCAAACCGTAATTTTTTCGGGATGCAAAGGTGACTCATGGGGTACGTGTGGATTGCTGCCTGACCAATAACTCATATTATGTTTATTGAGGAAGCCATTCAGGCAGAAATGAACCGCGAACACAAATCGGACGTATCGCTCTTAACGTTGAGGCCACTGACTCCGATAGGAACATATTATTGTTGGAGGAACATTATTATTGTTGGAGGAACATTATTATTGTTGGAGGAACATATTACTGTTGAAAGACATGTTTAAATATATTGTGGTCGTTGTCCACAATTGAGTTATGTGATTGCAAATATATTATATGACTTCAATCATAATATTTTCATACATAACATAACATTGTTGTCGCAACCATAATTGAACATGTTTTTTCTTTGCGTGTACATACGACTAAAAGCGCATTTTTATACTATATAAATATGTACATTTATTAAATCTATAGATATAAAAACAGCGTATTGCCTCGCAAATGCCACCCTACGTTGCGTTGCATTTTAAAGCAACTGCTATCGAAATCACCCTCGTACCCATCTACATATGTATACATATTTAAATTTGTCGATTACTTTAAGAACAAAAACAAAACGGGTTAAAAAGACTTTCTTAATGATCACAATCAGCGCTTTAAAAACCATCACATCAATTGTAAACTTATGCTGGTCTCTTTTCTGCTCTTTTTGGTTGGACCAATAACTAAATATATGTATGTGGTTTCTTAGAACTTTTGCGCTGCTTTTTGTTTTCTTTACAAATTGGTCACTCACAACTAACTGCTGCATAAAAATTTCCACAAATTGTTGTTTCCCTCCGAACTGTCAATCAAAATGATTTATTCAACTTCCCACCGTATATCACATCGCACACAATTTATTAAAAGCCAACAGCGGAGTTTCGCGTCAGTTTGAGCGACCAACGTTTTTGGTTTTTTCATCTCAGCTCCTTACGAATCATCATTTATATGGAAAATTAATACACACACATGTTCTCTTGCGTTATTTATCTGTCGGTTTCGTCATCAGCAACATCTCCTCCGCCGCCCGGCGATTCTTCACTTCACTGCTGCTGCTCATCATCATCCATCCCGCGTCTATGATTATTTAATGTTTTTCATTTGAATTTGAAATTGTATTTTATTTATTTATTTTTTTTTTAACACTCGTGCTGCTCCATCTTAATTGGCTCGAAGAGCTCAGAGGAGTGGGTGTGTGCGTGTGTTTGTTCGTTTGTGAATGGTTTTGCTGAAAGTGGCGCTTAATTGTCGGCACTTATATGACACTTAAAGGTGAGAGCTTTTGATGTTTGCCGTCTTCTCTATGAAAAAGGTTATAAGCAAAAGTAATCAGCCCTGTGCTGAGAAACGTAAATCGCAAATATGTTACGTTTACAACTTGAAGTCACAAAATTGGTGTGCTAGAACTCGCAATTACCAAAACGAAATTGTTATTTCAATCCGCAAGCCAAGACGTGAAAATTAATTTCAAGCTGAACTGGCATATATGTATTACAAAAACTGAGTGTTAAATCAAGGAAATAAAATGGTATACATTGAATTTAATTGGTTTTATATTTATTTAAAAAACTAGGTACATATGTATATTATTTTGATAAGTTTTATTGAAAACTTTGCAATTGAAAAATATGGTATTTTTGTTTTGTAATAACCTTTTTACACTGACGCACATTTTACATCTTTCATCAATTTGCAAAGATGTTACATCTTCCCCATAAGAATTATACAGGGCGAAAATTCTACATCTTTCTACATCAGTAGAAGATGATCCTTTCTCATTTTGTTCCATCTTACATCTTTCGATTTTTTTAATGCCATCACTAAAATAATTGCAGAAAATCGATTGCTTTTGTACCATCACTAGCAAAATGACATTTCAGAAAACAAATTTAACATAAAAAAATGAGCGGAACATGTATTTTCTTATAATATTTAATTAATTACTTGCAAAGACATTTTTTTTGTTTTTTTTTATATTAAAAGTTTTAAAACTAATATTTTGGTATAGGTTTTAAATTGGGGAATTTGCCTTTAGTTGTTGATGAATAAAATGAAACCATTTTTTTCATTTTATTTTTACCCAAAGGGAAATATAGAATAATTTAGGTTGGCTTTCCTGATGTTTTGGTTTGAAATTTAGTTCTTAAGAATTGTATTTAAAAAAATATATATATATACCTACTTAATCTCGTTTATAACGTGTGTGTGTGTGTGTTTTTTTTTTTGTTTCATTAAAACCGAAACAAGTGAATGAACTTTAACTTTAATTATGCCATATCGCACCTGATCAAAAAAGCCTTAAAACATTTCATGCGACCTTGCTCTTACATTTGATGGTTCTAATTTTTCTTCTTCTTTCTTTAATTTTATTATTGCATTTTATCTTATTAAATTATTTAATGCCATGTAATGCAGCACTTGTTTGTTTACGTTTGAATGACATTGAAATTGAAAGTTTTTGATTGTGCTGGCTTCATTTTTTTTTTTTTTTCTTCATAAAAACGCATATAAAACCCTGTTTTTTTATGCAATGTTACCATTCCCTCCGTTTCAATACAAAATAAAACGAGTTGAAATTTTCATGTTTTTTTGCTTGCGTTTTTCCTTAAAAAAAATTTTTTTTTTTGCTTTTGTCTGGTTAACAACACCAATGACACGCACGCATTGTCTACTTGAGCTACTTATGAAAACAAGCAGAAATATGTATGTATATAAATACATATGTATGTATCTAAAAAAAAAATTCTCAAGACCGGTATTGTATTATTTGTAGGCATAAACGTTAAAAATAATAAAAACTGAAGATAGTTTGTGAGGAAAGAAAAGAAGACATGACTGACACTGACACGTTGTTATAATTCATGCATTTATTTTTCCGAAAAACCAAAAGGCAACACTGTCAACAAATCTTTAACAAACCGAGAGAGTAGTGGTATAACAGTAAACAGGAAGTATGCACACATCTACACGCACACAGAAGCACCATTTTAACAGATGCGAAATGGGGAGTTGCCAGTATTTTTTTTTCTTTTCTTTTCTTTTTTTTTTGTAATAGAAAGGGGTTTGATTTTTTTTTTCTTCTTCAACTTTAGTCTTGCCACTTGTTTTATTTTATTTTTTTGCTTAATAAAGAATTTTATTTGCTATTAAAAATTCAAATTGAACAATGCCACAACCTTCACACAGAAAATCATTCATCGAGAAAATTATGAAGTGCAAAGACAACGACAACGACATTGACAACAACTACAATAAATACGAACGAGCACACAAATAAATAATGACGTGAAAAAGTATTGTCTATTCAAAAGAATAAAAAAGGGCTGATAAACGTGCATACATATTCATACACATATGTATGTACATATATATGTACCTAGGAATATGTGTGCGTGTATATTTACATATGTTCCATAACTGGTGACATGCATTTTTTAGGCCTGCTAAAACTGCTCTACCTCTCTACCAGTTACATATGTACCTGTATCATTGCATTCACCAACACTCAAGCAAACGTTTTAATATTATGTTTTGCCATTTTAAATTGTCGTTTGTAAATAAGTAGTCATTTACTTAGCAATGTCATCAAGGTAAAATTATTATTTAATAGCTGTTTTAACATCAATCGGGTAATTGTTGTTTAAAATTCACATAGATTTTCTAAAAATTTTACAACTCTCAAGGGGGAGATTTTGTGGCAACAATAGAAAGTGGGTGTTGTAATGTGGGCGTTTTAAGTCACATAAGAATTGTTGTTTAATTATAATGAAAAGAAAATGAACTTTTATGAGAAATTTGTTTTAAGAAAATATATACATATACATATGTATGTAGAACTATATGTATGTATGTATGTATGTAAAAGAAAATAGTAATATCGCTGTCGCACATTGAATAGTAGCAGACTACTAAAATAGTTAACTTTCATACACTGGCTTCAAGTCAGCTATAATAAAATCGATTTGTTATTCACTATTTGTGAACTGACTAGCAGCTAACTAACTGAAAAGTGCTGCAGAGTTCACCCAGAATTCAGATAATAACTTACACGGTTAACTCTTTACTTAAATTGCTTTTCGTCGCATTGGCTCTAATTGTTGCGATGGCTGAATGTGTATGTTGGTTGCTCACCAGTCGTGAAGTTTAGTGGTTTCAAAAGTATAGGACTGGCATTCGACATCTGTCAAACTAAGTTGTTAAACCAATTTTTTTCTTCTCAGTTGAAAGTCTGACATTGACGAAAATGGATAGCTTAACACACAATCACACAACGCATAAAAATGATCAAAACATACTACTTTATTATAATACCTTCCCGGCGGACACCCTGTACATGTCTTTATTGCACTTTAGAATTTTGTATGAAACACAAAAGAAATTTGCAAGGCAGCTCGATACCAGGTAGCCTTACAAGCCCAGCTGACTACTGCTTTTAGCTTGTAGAACTGTCAAAATACAAAACACAAACACACATACGCATACAAACTCATCCGTTTGTTCGTAATACAGTTTTTCTACCAACAAAATACATGCAGTGTTTGTTGTAGTTATGCGATTGATTACCTGGTATCAAGCTGCCTTGCATGAAATGTTTAGTACCTATGTCATTATTTGCAAATCTATTTGCTTCCTAACCTCAAATTTAACCACCCTGTTTTAGTACACACTGTTAAGTTTTAATGTGAAATCAAATTCTATCTACATACATATCTAATCTTTTAAAATCTCATACATTTAAGCATATGCCAACAAAAACAAACGCCAAAAATGCTAAACAGAAACCATTTATTAAAATCAGATTTTTAACTTAAAAATTGTAGATTTCCTAAAAGAGATATGAGCTTTTATTTAAGAGTTGCAAAAGGCAAAAATGCAACGACACAAAATGGAGGTGTGGTTACCACACACAAATCTCCAGCGAACACATTTAAACGAAAATAAAAATGGAAATAAAGTCCAGAAAAGCACTCTATTGAAAATATGGGTATGTATGGATGTATGTATGTAAGTATACAAAAATCTCAGTACACGGCAGTAGCAACTTCATAAACAATAATGAGAAGCAAAAAACAAAACCAACAAAACCAACAAAAAATGCAGCACAAAACCCAACGGAACAGCGACGGGCGTTGCCCAACACCACCACATGACATTATCAAAGGAGAGTCTGGAAACACAACTAATCAACATACTTACATATGCATACACATATGTATGTATGTACATATGTATGTGCATATTAAAAGAAAAAAAGCACAAAAAATTTAATATATACATATGTACATATGTATGTACATACATATAGTACGAGCGAGTATGAGGATAGACGACTGACTGACTGAATACAATGAATGCCATTGTGCGCGAGCGCCGGACTGTAAATTACATGGATGATGGTACAAAGCAACCAAATGGAAAAACGTTGAAACCAACCACAGATTCTGTTTGGAAATTTTTTCCACTTCTTTTTTCTGTTTTGTAAATGGCAGCCTAGACACAACAACAACAGCGGTTGCCAAAAGAATATGGCTGCTTGGCAAAATAACAATAACAACACACCAACACACAAGCACAATTACAATCCCAAACAACAAAAAAAGATGCTTTCAAAAAGAAGGAACACAAAGTACAAGTAATGGGAAGCCCACTGACTGGCAGCAAAAAGGAAAAAATCACTTTCAACATAAAAAGACATAATTTTAAAGGCTGTCAGTGGTTACAAAACCCAAACACTTGTACAGAAAAAACTGCCCAGCATGTGTTTTGTAAAACAAAAATGAATTAAAAAAAAAATAAATAAAAAGTAAAACAAAACCAAAAAGGAGGAAACAGACTGTGAAACCACAAGAAATTACGAGTACACCATGAATTTTAATATAAAATACGTATTCTCTCTGGAAACAAGTGCTAAGAGGATTAAATAAATAAATAAATAAAGAAGGGATTTTAAACGCCTATATAAATAATCTTAAGATTAAAAGAGTAAATTATTGCGAGCATATTGGCTGACAAAGGTAACATACTACATACATACATATGAAAAAAGCAAAAAACTTTTTGAGCGAATAGGTATTAATAAGGAATTTTCCTTAACAATAAGCCAAAAGTCAATTAGTCCTTATTTTTATGCCCTACACAACAAGTGTTACACCGCATGTTCTTCTAAATGCGCACGACGTTTTCTTTCGCACCACCAAACCAACAATAATTTTTTTTTTTAATAATTCTGTTGCTGTTTTCAATACAACCGTGCGAAGGAAAACTTCGATCGTCTTTAGAAGAAAAGGCATTTAAGGCTAAACACACATGCACGCATAAATGAATGTGTGAATCCGCTTATTTCATACTACCCCAGCAAGAACAGTGTCGGCCATTGGAGGCCGACATTGCTGATGGGTTCATACATCAATGTTACAAGTGGGCCGGCCGGTCAGGGTCCTAGAATGGTTTCTATCATTTTCTCAAGGGCAAAATGAAAAAACTAACTTGGGGGTTACACGATCAAGTTTTACCTTTCAAGTTTTAATACATTCACACTTTTTTACTAATACACTCACAATTTTGAAAATTGATGCAAACTTGATGACAATTTTTGCTTTCCATAGAGAGCATCAAGTCACAATCAACAAAACAGCTGACAACAATTTTTTTTCGTTCTGTCTGCAAATATTTTTTTGTTTTTTTTTTTGAAAGTTGCAATTAAAAGTGATAAAAATTAAACAGATTTAAGCTCAAAAATAGAAATAAAAATGTTTAGGTGCAAAACCCACAAATATAATGATGTGCTGCGATTCATTATAATTTTTAAATATTTACCAACCTTACTAATAAGGGCTTCACCCAGTATTTCCTTTCTGCCCTCTGGTTTTTTCTTCTTCTTTTATTTTCTTTATTTCTGATAGTACTTTTAATGAAGCAGATATTTTTAATTTTTTTCATGATGGCATCTTGAAAACGAATTGTTATGAAATTGCGTGCAGCCTACGTCACAGCTATCAATTTTATTGAAATGTGACAAGCAGTAGGTATGTGAAAAAAACTTGATAGCAAAACTTGGCCGCGTAACTGCAGTGTAAACATTCGAGTACGTTTGATTTCTTTTTTCAACCAGTGTTACCACCTCAGCAAAGTGATCATTCGAAATCTTTTTTTCAAAATGCCCACAAAATTATGTACAATGCCATTAGTTTCATTATTACTAAAAAAAAGAGTTCATCGAAAAATTTTAAAAAACAATTATTTTAGAGATATAGGTATTTACATATAATGAAGAGAAAAACAGTAGTCAGTGACAGTTTTAACAATAGAAAACTGAATCATATGGAAAAAACTTCCGCAGCACCATTTTTTTTTATTCAAAAGAAAAAAGAACAACTGAATCTATAAAAACATTAATTCATAAACGTAGTTCCAAATGAAATTGCCAAATTAATACGAGAAAATCAAAATACCAAAAAAAAAAAAAAATCATTGTGATGGCAACGCTGAAAGCTATAAAATTGATTTGCATGTGTGAGTAATTAAGTTGCTAACGTGTCAGTTTCCATCAGCCATTTCTTGCAGAGACCAGAAGGTAGTCGCATAACTGCAACAAATACAACACCAACAAACACTTCAAGTATTTTGTTGGTAGAAATCTTTAATATCTGTCACCGATTTGTTCGCGTTTGCTTGTTTGTGTTGTGTATTTTGACAGTTCTTCAGGCTAAAAGCGGTAGTCAGATGGGCTTGTAAGGCTACCTGGTATCAAAGTACCTCGACCCGACCCAGGGCGAATTCATTACGAGTGTTGCCATTTAGGTTTCGGGACCCAGTATTATAATCTGACAAGGGACAGGTTTTGGAGGACATACATACCTCAATCAGAGTGGCAAAAGTGCTGCGACAATTGGTGCCAATGCATGCAAACGTTTATAGATCGTCATGGGGATTTCTTAATTTTTACCAAGGCGAATCCATTACAGGTGCCCGCATCCCAATTCGCTTCAACATTTTTCCACGATTTTATCTTCTGAGTTGTCAAAGCTGATAGCAAACGACAACAAAACGTAAGACAACTCGAGAGAAAATGTTGAAGCGAATCGAATTGCGACCACCTATACTGGATTCGCCTTGATTTTTTCTATTTAATATATGTATATATATTTTCTGTCAGACGACAGAAAAGCTATAGCGCGTGCCTTTTTCACACGCTAAAGTTTGTAGACCCACAAAATTTGTGGACGAAGTGACAGGTGTTATAGTGCTTCTATTTAAATGTATATACTTGCAAGTAAAAAAAAACTATTTCCCAGCAAAGGCCCCGGCGAGATTCGAACTCACGATCTCCTGTTTACTAGACAGGCGCTTTAACCAACTAAGCCACGGCGCCCTATATACGGTTCTATTTCATAGATACACAGTTGATAACTTTGCTATGAAATACCTATTAAGACAATGCGTTGCGTGGCATTCATCCCCTCTGTGGAGTGAGACTAAGAATGGGTTATTTAGTGGCACTGAATGTGAAGGAACACAACCGGTAAAAAGCGAAAAAGTCGTCAAACACTTACAAAAGAAAAACTTAAACTTAAAATTGTTAATTACATAGTAAATGGGTTTAAGTTTGGTTTTAATTCCTTAATGTTGAGAAATAATCCCTATAATTTATATAGGGATTATTTAGTATGGCCTGAGTTCAAAGCAGAAAAAAAATTTATCAAGTGTGGGGAAGTGGAACCGAACTTAAGAGCCATAAAATGATTTTTGAAGACTTCAACAGTGCAGAAGTGCAGCAATTCGTGAAAAGTATAACACGTTTATGAAAATTTAGTGACAGTGAAATAATCCCTATAATTTATATAGGGATTATTTAGTATGGCCTGAGTTCAAAGCAGAAAAAAAATTTATCAAGTGTGGGGAAGTGGAACCGAACTTAAGAGCCATAAAATGATTTTTGAAGACTTCAACAGTGCAGAAGTGCAGCAATTCGTGAAAAGTATAACACGTTTATGAAAATTTAGTGACAGTGACATTCGCGAATTACCTGTTTATTTCAAAATCGCCATTAAAAGCATTTCATTGACTTTGCTTGCACTTTTTATACCCTCAAGACAACAAGAGTTAGAGGCGAAAATGTTTTCCCTATATTGGTCACCCGAAAAATACCGATTCCATATTTCACATATATTAAAAACCGGCGCAACTGTGAGGCGCCGTGGCTTAGTTGGTTAAAGCGCCTGTCTAGTAAACAGGAGATCGTGAGTTCGAATCTCGCCGGGGCCTTCAAACGGTGATGATGAGTCTTTTATTTATTAAATTTTGTTATAATCTTTGCTTTTACATAAAACATAAAAATGAATTTCAAAAAAATCTACATGCTTTATGTACATTACACAGTCTCATTATACAATTTCAAAATTTTATTTTAAACTATGAACCAGGAATTTCACATTGTCGGATTAACCTCGAAACGCTGATGGAAAACGAGATTTTCATTTCGGTATCGAAACGAATTTTCAAAATACGTTTTTGTGATCAAGATAAAAATTATTTATTTCCATTGAGAAACAACTTCATGAGAAATCGAAGCCGGGATTTTATTATTAATAACATTAATTCCAACTAATACGAATGCCTCTGGACCTTGTTTATCATAAAAAATAAATATAACTTTTAATTAAATGCAGCATAATTGTACATAAACACATGCAGACGTATTGCTAACTTAAAAAAAGTCCCCACTAACACGATTTTCTTTTCAAAAACTATATACTTTTTACCATATTTTGAAACTTTTTAAATATTATTTATATTTTTTTAAATTTAATCCGATGGCAGCCGCAGCCTTTTCGCCTTTCTATATAAAAATTATTAAAAAAAAAAAATGTTCCTACTTAAGGCCCCGGCGAGATTCGAACTCACGATCTCCTGTTTACTAGACAGGCGCTTTAGCCAACTAAGCCACGGCGCCATGTGCATGTCCCGTTAGTGTGAAATTCCGCTAGAACTGGACAAGTGGTTTTGAAATCGCAAGGTCTTGCAAGTTGAATGAATTCCTTAATTCAAGATGGCGCCGTGGCTTAGTTGGTTAAAGCGCCTGTCTAGTAAACAGGAGATCGTGAGTTCGAATCTCGCCGGGGCCTTTGGGGTAGTCTATTTTTTTACTTTAGCTTATTTTAGTTTTTTTTTTTTTTTGCATATAATTTGTAAACATTATAACAGGTGGTCCAAAAGAAGTCAACCGATGGTGTTTGTCTTTCAGAATAACGTATGTGGCTAGCGCAGTGTGTGCCGTTGCTCTGGCCTGTTGGAACCTCATGTTCTCCAGGCGTAACTCGTTCAATTGCGGCAGAAAAAAACTCGTTTTACATGGCCCTATAGCGCGTTGGCGTTTGATCAGCGGCATACTCGAAAAAAACAATAGCCCGATGACTCCAGCAACGCACCACAGCGAGTCAGTCACTTTGAGCGGATGTAATGGCTCCTAGTGCATTACTCGTGGATTTTCGGTGCCCCAGAAGTGACAGTTTTGATTGTTCACCTGCCCGCTGAGGTGGAAATGAACCTCATTGCTCATTACGATTTTGGTCGGAAAATCGTCCACTTCGTCACAAACGCGATTATTCCGTGTTCTTGGAGAGTGTATCGCTCCATGGCTTGTTGTATTGTACGGCTGTCTAGTTCACAAATGTAAAAACAAAAATAAGAGCAACTTCCAATAGGGTGATCTCTTTTGGCCGACCTGTTGTGTATCCAGCATAAGACCGCCTTCAAAATAAAATGGTTCTATTTCATGACAATATTGCTCACGAGTTGCTATGTCTATTTATATCGAAAACTTGTTTAACTCCAGCTCTGTTTCATTATTTAGACATTGGGCCGGCTCGATTTTTAAGGCTAAAAATTTGTTGATCTTGTGCCATCAAGTTTGCGATAACTTTTGGTATGAGGAAAATAAGTTCCATTTTCTAGGCATTCAATTTTGTTTCAACAAGTCTCTTATATGCAAATCAAAACAATCCTAAACAGTAACAAAAACACATATAATTATAAATGAATTTTCCAAAAATTGGCAGATGTCCCCAAAGCTTAAAAATCATTTCGAATGAATAAATTCCCTAATCCCCTGAGCGAATTTTATATTCTTGTTTCAAGAAAAAAAAAAAATACATCCCCAATTCGGGAAGAAATTCCCTAATCTGGCATTACAGCCTTAAAACGTATTTTCCCTGACCTTTCTTGCAATGGAAAAAGCTTTTCGTGCCAGCCTACCTACATTCTCAGCTGCGTACATAGATATGTCTACATGCCTGCACAGTTTTTAAATATCTAATTCTACATTTCTTAGACACAAGCATCTTTTATTTAATACAATTAAAATATTTTATCTATTTCATCAGTTTTCATTTAATCTTCTCATTGCGTGTTTAAATGCATTTAAATTTAAACTGCAATTGATCGATATTTAACTGACAATTTGATCGACATTAACTGTTGCTGCTGTTTTGGCAAATTGCCACAGATATTGAGAGGAAATAATAGACATACACACACACACACACACACACACACACACACTGTTTGCCACAACCACAAACCAATTTGCCTCTAACGATTTATTATCAAAACAAATCGAAATCAACTACATACGTATTTATCTACTATTTATCGGGGGAAAAAATAGTACAAGTTTTCTTTAGAAAACTGCAAAAAAATAAAAATAAAAGCAACCGAATGTTGTTAGATTGGAATTTAAAAAAAAAAACAAAATTAACGGTCAATAGTAAGTGACAATTTGATTGATAGAAATAAAATTGCATGAATGTCAAAATAATTAAATTTAATAGCAAAAAATTATTATTACATACATATAAAATGAATAAAAATTATTTATGCATAAAAAAAAAATTAGGAAATGCAAAAAAAGAAAACCCCAGAAGTAGGCCCCGGCGAGATTCGAACTCACGATCTCCTGTTTACTAGACAGGCGCTTTAACCAACTAAGCCACGGCGCCACATGCATGACGGATGTTTAACGTTTCTTCTAAGTGCGTGGCGTACATTCAGTGTAGAATTTGGTTACGAATCCAGCCAGCACTATGATTGTACTACACGCATGAATAAATATATATGTAAATACACACACTTATTTTGTCTATAATTAAATCGTTTCTTCTTTTAATAAATCAAAATTTATGGCTTTTGCCTTCTCTTATCAAACTTCTATGATAAGATGTGTGTACGTATGTATGTATGTAGGTATATGCATGAGGAAAAATATACACGGCTGTATTCATAATAAAATATGAATAAGCATTTTAGCAACCTTTTAGTTAAAATGAATTTATCTCTTAAAAAGCAGTTTTTCAAAAACTGTATTCATGATCAGTTGTTTAACTAAAAACTATTTTATCCAGCGGCACTATTATTTTTACTTTTTTTAACCGAATACCCAGGTACGCAAGAATACTTATGTTACATTTAAGAAAAATATTTCTTAAATGTTTCAAAGAATTTATTAAAACTTGAAAAAAAGAACATAAAACATATTAAAAATTAAATGGAAGTAAATTTTTCAAACAATTTTTGTGAGATAAAAAAATATATTCGAATAACGAGTTTTACTGCCTGTTCCTCAATGTCGTAAGAAAATGTAAACGATCGAAATGTAGTCGCTCGATTTCGAATCAATTTGGACTCCTGTATATCGACAGCTTGCATGTCGCATGGGCTTACGTCATGAATTCTAAATTATTAATTCAGGTCCAAAAAATGAACCTTTTTAAAAAATGTTTTCTGTCTTTTTCAGCTGTCTATATGCCGACGACATTTCGTTGGTGGTGAGCAACTCATCAGTAGACTGGAAAAATTCTTAAAAGTTTGTTTGAAACTTGATTAGCACCAACGAAATGTCAGCTGTCTGAAAAAGACAGAAAACATTTTTTAAAAAGGTTCATTTTTTGGACCTGAATTAGTAATTTAGAAAGCTTAAACTTTCCAACATTTTGCTTTAAAAGCACCACAAACATTTTCTAAATCAATTTCTTTAAAAATATCTCTAGCAATAATTTGGCATTTACAGATTTAAAAAATATCAATTAGTCGACGAGTTATAGCCAACAACAATATGTTGAAAATCGAGATTTGACTACAAAGTTCGAAGGTCGATTAAAAAAAAATCCAACTAACATAAACAAACGCCGCGATACGGGTCTTCTAATTTAGGCTCTATTTTCACCCCTCGCTCCCAGGATCGACCTAACCTTTGTTCCACAGTGTAATTATAAGGGTGATTAGGTTTATATTTTTAGCACACAAAACAAAACAGTTTCCTTCGCAGGATGTATGCAGGTGTAGAAGTATGAATTGGAAAAGAAAAAGAAAAAAACTAACAACTGTAATCAGGACACTATAGTAATACGGAAATGTTCTCGGTTTATGGTGTCCAGGTTATCAACTAGTACTGTCTGTATATTTAAGGCATATGTAAAATATGCCTTGCAAACACTATGTCCCTGAAATCCTGTTGTTAGTAGACAACAGTGTTAACCATGTTGCCATGGTAACCTTCACAACGTGTATAAGTTTATGAGTGCGTTCCTATAAATTTTGGCGCCTCGAAAGTGATTTCTTTTGGTATGTCGAAGTGGAATAGATAATTTAATATAAATACATACTTCAATTACAATTTTTCTTTAAATATCAATTGTCATTCCGTAGGAAAGTTTTTAAAATTAGCAGAAAATACATGAGGCGCCGTGGCTTAGTTGGTTAAAGCGCCTGTCTAGTAAACAGGAGATCGTGAGTTCGAATCTCGCCGGGGCCTTTGTAGGGAAATAGTATTTTTTATTTATTGCATAATTACATGTATCATTAGAGCGGGCCGATTTATAAGGCCAAAAAATTTTCGGTTTTGTGCCATCGATGTTTGATAACTTTTTGGCATGAGGAAACAAAGCTTCAGCGTGTATGTGGAGGAATCAAGTGTACCACGCCTCCCCCATAAAAAAATATAAAAAATTTAAATCTGAGCACCTCGAAAATGATTTGTTTTTTTGTGCACTACTGTGGTCGAATTTTTGTTGCCTTATGCCGAAACCTATCGAAAAATCGTTGACGCATCGTTGGATCTCTATCTTTTACGATTCGAGAGTTATAGCTAACTGTTACTTTACGTTGTATGGGGACACCTGGTAGTTTTCGAGCTGTTGTTGTTTTTAGCAATTGTTGTTGTGGAGCATATGAGAATAGATATATTATGCAAATTTCATCCCTCTGTCTTTTACGGTTCGAGAGTAGAGGCTAATTGTTACTTTACGTTGTATAGGGACACCTGGTAGTGTTCGACTTGTTGTTGTTTTTAGCCTTTGTTATTGTAAGGTATATGTAAATACATATATTGTGCGAATTTCAGCTCAGTCTTTTACAGTTTGGGAGCTATGGCTAATTGTTACGTTACGTTATATAGGAACACCTGGTAGTTTTCAACTTGTTGTTGTTGTTTTTAGCATTTGTTGTTGTAGAGAATTTCGGATCTCTATCTCTTACGGTTCGAGAGTTATAGCTAATTGCTACTCTTCGTTGTAGGGGACACCTGGTAGTTTTCGACTTGTTGTTGTTTTTAATATTTCTTGTAGCGGCAAAGTACAACAAAATCCTGTGAAAATTTCAGCTCTCTAGCTCTTACCGTTTCGGAGAATGGACGCTGTGGCGGACGGGCGGACGGACATAGAAGTATCGGTAATAGGGTACCGTTTTACTCTGATGAGTACGTAACCTTAAAAACTAAGATCTTAACCCGACATAAGATCAAAAAAAAATACAAAATTAGTTGTAAAATAAATTTATAAAAACTTATTGATTTGAATATGATTGGTACAGCGATGTGTTTGGCACCCGTTTTATTTGGATGATTTTTGATTATTTATTAAAATGCTGTGAATATGGTGTGGCGGATGTAAGCGAAAGCGGTAATGATACAAACACTATTTTTGTACTCCATATAGAAAAAAAAATATTTGGTCAAATATTTTTTAGATTTTTTATTTTTGAGGATTGAAAAATGTTCTGCTAACATTTCAGGCCCCACTGCTGGTACATATTGAAAACACATTATTTCTCTAAAAAATTCTACGAGGTTCATCACAAGATGCTATAAATGCTTTTCAATATAAACTGCCAGAAACCACACGTGTGGCGCCGTGGCTTAGTTGGTTAAAGCGCCTGTCTAGTAAACAGGAGATCGTGAGTTCGAATCTCGCCGGGGCCTTTGTTGAAAATAGTTTTTTTTAAACCCATATTTTGTTTTTAATTAAAATATTGATACCAAATATTACCATTGACTACGTCCACTATTTAAAAGTGAACTACACCCCTCTACAGAACAAAGTCAGGTTCAATAACTTGCACACCTTTCTTTTAGAAGGAAAGAAAAACAAAATTGTGTTTCAAGTTTAATTAAAATAAGAACAAAGAGGGTCCACAGAATTATTACAATAAATTATAAACTAGCAATTGCAAGCGTTGCTACAGGTAAAACGAGTGTCACGTACTTAATAATCGGAAGCATCGCAAAAGGAGTGCATGTCATTTAAAAGCAGCTCGTATCGGTTTCTTCAAAAAAAAAAAAAACAAAAAAAAGTTATTTTCGTTAAGGTGTAATTACAAGAACACATTTTTTCTGCGTTGTAGTTGTCTGTTTGCTTATTTTTTTTCTTTTTCAAAATTCTTAAAGATGTATGTATGTATAAGTACCTGCAGATGTGTGCAAAATAAAAATAAACGAATTCTACTCAAATTAGCACTGTTGTTTTAGCATTTGCTCTGTGAAAATTTTCACCAAATTAATTTGGGCATTCTGCTTATTATGTTCAGTTGATTATGTCATAATTTTTATTTTGTGTGTGCGTACACATGTGGCAACCAATGTAGATTTATGTCAGGTATAACCGCACAAGAGCAGCTGATTACCGCTTCTGGTCGCTGAACTGTCAAACTGTGTAGATACACATGGGAAATAAATAATTTCAAAAGGGAAACAGAATATCGAAAAAATCTTCTAACAAAATACACTTAGTGTTTGTTGGTGTTGTACTTGTTGCAGTACTGTCTCAATTCCAACACCAAATAGTCAGCTTCATGAGACAGACTTTTGGATGCATTCGTTAATTTCATTACGAATATTTTGTTCCGAGTTGCCCCGATCGTTTCTAGTTTGTTTGCATAAACGTCGCTTTTCAGATCTCCCCACACAAAAAGAAGCCCGTAGCATTCATATCAGGTGACCAAAGAGGCCAATCAACATCACCATTTCTTGAAATCAGTTGTTGTGGAAAGAGGTCTTGAGATCATTGTAATCCTGACTGTATACGATGTGGCACCGTCTTGTGGATACCACATGTTAATCAAACCCAAAGCATGCAGTTGTGGCATTGAAAAGTTTTCAATCATATCACGATATTGCTTCCTATTGACCCTAGTTACCCTTGTGTTGTTTTCCATTTCAAAGAAGTAAAAACGTCCAGTTATTCCTGCTGAGCAAATTTTACACCAAACTGTCACTTTTCATGGATGCAAAGGCGATTGATGAACCAACCATTGTCATTCAACATTGTTCGCTTATAGCAAAAAAAAAAAAAAAAACACTGAAAGCCACCACAAAGTTTCGAATTTTGTTTTACCCGGCATTTAGACGGGAAAGTGCTTTCATAAAATTTTTGTATACGTATTATGAATAAAAATTTCAATGAATCCTGCGACTTTAATGAAAATTTCTTGCTCAATTTCAAAGGAATGTGAAAGTTCATTTTAAAAATGTCGTCAAAGCGAAGAGTTGCAAGTGTTAAAATAGAGTTGCCAAGACTACTAAAAACATGAATTTCTTCTCGAAACATTCGAAAATAATTTTTGTTGCTAAACTTTTAGTAATTAATTTAATAATTATCACTATAAATATATTTCATTTATGCGCTTTATTCATATTTGCTGTAAAAATGTTTTAAATATTTTCTAATGTACAAAATAATTTAAATTTCACAATTATTATTCTACTGCAATCCTGAAAATTTGTATGTGTCGTGAGTGAGTAGGCAACCGTGTTTACTACTTTGTCACTTCAGTTTCAGTAAATGTCAAAAAATTACTTTCAGGAAAAATTTGCTGAAAGTTGTTGAGTTGAACGTTGAAAAATTGTGAGTGTATTGCAACTTTAGGCCGTGTTACACTATCCTACTCAATCGTACGATTCATTCATTCACTGAAAATTGATAGAATTCTGTCCTACTTTAAAAAGTCGCATCAAAACGGCCACACTATTATACTTTTGTAAACGACTTCGAAAAGGCAACTCTGATCGCATAGAAAAAGATAGTTTTTGAAAATTTTCAAAAGATTAACAAATCGGCCAAATTTGTCAAAAAGTCTTTCACACACATACACTTTTAGTCCAGACTATCACACTTTTTGGACACACATGTCGTACGATTCAGCTGGATAGTGAATCATGGCCTTTACAGGCATTTACTTTTCCGTCTAAATGACGGGGGTTAGTTCTGCATGAAACTAAGCGAGCGAGCGATGTCGAGTGACAATGTGAGCCTGCCACTTTGAGTTTGAGTTTTTAAAACAAAACTTGAACTGAATAGAAATCCAAGTTTATGCTGATGTTGAACATTGAAATTGAATTTGTTTTATCGTTGCAGGCCGTTTTTGTTCTTTTACTTGGAAAATATTATCGTTTACTGTGTGGCAAATATTATGACATACCAACAATAAAAGCAATTTAGTAATAGCAACAACTGGAAATTGGCACGTGGTATTGAACAATTGTGATAAATAAGGATACAAGGAAGGATGCATTATGCCTGCAAACAGCGGCAAAAACAAACAATTAACATCAGCCTTTCCAGCACAGAAAAAAACGCAATATTTTCAAAGGGAAGCAGGAAAAAAAATTATGAAGCATGAGAGCTTCAGTGATCGGGGGGTTCGTTCGTTGGTTTCATCATTTTAAGTAGTGGCTGCAGCTTGCATTTTAAAATGTCAAATATCATTTCGCGAGCTGCAAGAAATGCAGCAAATTTGTGTCGACCCCCTGTTAAAACCATTAACTTAAAAAAAAGAAGAAATATTTAATTTTTTTAGTTTTGTTGGCTCAGTTTGGGTTCTCTTCGTTTTTTGTTGAGAAGATTTTCCGCTTTATAGAAATGTATTTAATTTACAGAAACCAGTTCAGTTTATAAGCACAACGTGACAGTCAAAGAAACAGAAACACCAAAATTAACAACAGCATACAGAATGAAATGTAATAATTGAAGCATGACAAGCAGGTGTGATGTACAGACGAAGCCTCGCAACAGCAGCAGGATATTTAAGTAAATCGCTAAACAAGCCTTATAATATGCCAAGATATCCTTTTATTTTACAGAGAGAGAGAGAGGGAGAGAGAGTGCTGTATGCGCACTTCAATGCCTTACATGTGCCAGGATAACGTTAATTATTAGCTTGGCAAACTTATCAGAAA
The DNA here is from genome assembly GCA_963662145.1 of Sturmia bella. Taxonomy (NCBI): domain Eukaryota; kingdom Metazoa; phylum Arthropoda; class Insecta; order Diptera; family Tachinidae; genus Sturmia; species Sturmia bella. The sequence goes on along the minus strand of OY759168.1, from coordinate 108,510,999 downwards.
CAATGATAGAGAGCCCATTAATGAGCAACAGGTTATTTGCAATTATATAACCCTTTTCATTTTAAGAATAAGTTTTCAATTTGGTTTTGCGTTTATTCAAATTTGCCATCTATTAAAGGCAATCTGCTGTGGAGTTATAAAAATTCATATTATAATAATAAGACAACATTGTTTTCAGGACGAATTCAAGACAACTTTGTTGGGCTCTTGAGCGATGGCTGAAAAATGATAATAAATTCAGTGAGAAGAAGGGTTCACAGGCTCGCAAATCCAGCAATACGCTGCTCCTAACAAGCGTAACAAACTCCACCAGATGTGTCGATGGCGTTTGCGTGAAGCAGCTGAAACTTTCGCTATGCCTAAATAATTAGCAAAAGTACTGCAGTACCGCTGGAAAAGTTCCAGGAAGAAGTAGTATAGGCTGCCTCTCATCTTCATCTGGAGAACTTCTGCAGAAGTTATTGAAGGTGGGCCAAAAAGAAATCACCATGTATGGGGTGATTGCTCTTATTTTTGCAAATGGTGGCCGTTTTTTACATTTAGGAACTGGACAGCTGTAGAATACCCCAAGAACGCGGAATAATCGAGTGTAATTTATGGCGTAACAATTTTTCTGCGGTGTTGGCACAGTGCGTATTCCGTCGGCACCGACTGCGCAAATACTGCACCGTTTGGCCACCAACCTTGAAAAGTATGGGACCACACGGGACGCTGCCAAGAGTAGTCGGCCCCGGAGCGCCCTTTCTGCCGAAGATATCGCCGCTGTCGCCAGACACATCGACCATACGCCGTGCCCAGCAATTAACCATCAGCCGGTCGTCCCTAAGGCAAATTTTGGTCTCAAGACCTGAGCATGTTCTCGTACAAAGTCTAGTCTATGCATCAGCTGCTGTCTGCCGACCACCAAACTGGTGTAACCTAAGCCATCCTCAATTTCGAGGACGAAGTAGACGATATTTGGACCAAAATCATAATGAGAGATGAGGTTCATTTCCACCTCAGCAGGTGGAAGTGAACAAGCAAAACTATCGCTTCTTCGCCGAAAATCCAAGAGGAGCCATTACGTCCGCTCAAAGTGAATGCATGGTGCGCTGTTTACCCTGAAGTAGTCATCGAGGGCCATGTTAACGCAGTTTTTTCCGTCGCAATTGAACGAATTAAGTCTGGAGGACAGGTGGTTCCAACAGCACGGTGCGCGAGCCACAACCACTATTCTGAACGCCAACAACAACAACGAATGACTTCTTTTGGTCCAACTGTTAGACGCATTATGTCGTCCATGAAACATACATATACAGTCAAAGCCCGGTATAGCGAATACCCAGTTTAACGTATATCCGATATAACGAATGGCGAAATTTTTACATTAACTGCCCGAGTACAACAGTGTCCTGTGAAAATGTCACCTCTCTAGCTCCTACCATTTCGCAGAATGGACGATTTGACAGAAGGACGGACAGCGAAGTGTCAGTAATGGGGTACCGCAACCAGGGACCCATACCAACCAAAACAACAGTCATGAACGATTTAATTGCGAGCTCTACACAAACACAAACAAGCGAGTGGTACTGATTTCAACGGACTGCCGTTCCAACGTAAACCATTTCTGTAGCGTACAGGCTAGGCTCATAAACTGAAAGCCAAATTATTTAAAAATAAAATCAAAATCATACATTTAAATGACAAATAAAATTCCCACGTTTTCGTTAATTTACAAGTGGTTTCAATGTAACACAACGACATCCTCAATCCGCAAGACGCTGGTGTGTTTTTCCAACATTTTTTTTTTTTTTTTTTTTTTTTGTAAAAGACCAGTAGCAATTTTAATAAAAGAAAAAAAAATATGTCTATATGTATATGGTTTTCTTGAAGAAACAGAAAAAGTAGAGGAAAATAATTCATGGGAGCAAAGACAACAAACAACATGTTGTAAGAGGAGGCGAAGAAGCACAAAAATAAGATCGTTTATCTTTTTGAATTTTGTGGGATGAGTATTGAAAACAAGCGAATGTATTTTAATTTGAAATGGCAGCGTACAAACTTAAATACCAGTTAACAGCAGAAGCCCATATGGATTTTGGTGTTTGTTTGTTGCCTTTTTTTGTTTTTTCTTCCTTTTTACATACACTCGTAGTAAAACAACAAACACTGATCCATTGATCAAGACAAAAGCAAAAACGAGGTGTTAATGACAACAGCCAGCATCCAGTAGACATGAAATAAAAGGCAAAAAAATATCAACAATAAGTTAAACAAGGTGTTGGAATTGTGTCTAAAAACGAAATTGTTGTTGTCGTCGTCGTCGTCGTCGTTGATTTTGTTTTCGGCTGGAAAATTGTATTGTAACAGCCACTGCAGACAGTTTGTCTAAAGAAACCTTTGCGATAAGGCCAGCTTCACCAAAAAAAAGAGAGAAAAAAAGAACATAAGCATGTGAATATTTAATGGGAGTGTGTGCACGGGTGTAAACGGGGTACCCTCACCAAAAAAAAAAAAAAAAAAGGAAAAAAGAAGAATAAAGCCAAAAAGCATCCCAACCCTACAAATTTTATTTGTTTATTTCAGCAAACATATTTTTCTCTATGGAAGGTGCTTAAGCTTAAAATATTCTGATCTTTTAGCTGCTGTTTCTGTTTCTGCTTCTGCTTCTGTTTTTTTTTTTTGCCTTTCTTCACCTTCCACAGAGCCAATTAAATTAAGAAATCTGATGAGCTGGCCAAGATTCTTTTTGCTGTTTTTAAATTTTATTTATTTATTTTGTATTTTTTTTTTTTTTTTTTTTTTTTTGCCACAAACAAGTGCTAACTAACGATATTTTATTTTTATTTTCTTCTGTCGTGAGTCACAAGCCACAAATCTTTTAAAGTTGTTGTTTTTTTTTTGCATTTTTCCTTCGGTTTTTCTTAATTTATTTTCTTGGTATTAAACACATGTGACATTCCTAGCATTTACATAAATCATTTTGTGTTTCGGAATTAACTGAATGAGGGTAGAGAAAAAATTTATAGGCAACGCAAAAGAAAAACATATTAATGTAAAGAAAATAAATGAATTTCCGGTGTTTTATCAATAATTGGGTGTTACCTTTATACACTAGCGATTTAGAAGTCAACTTATTTAATCGTCCTCATTGTGAATCTCAATAACGACAAAAGTGACGGCGACAGACGGCATAGTCACAGCCAATATTGACTGTAGTTGACGACTATGGACAACAAATTTATATGTTAATAAAGACGTTTTTAGGGCACCACAATTTTGCCGAATTGTCGTTGTTTTTGTCGACATAATTCTTAATGCCAGCAAAAAAAAAAAAAAAAACAATAAAGCTCATACATATTGTCATAACCTAGAAAATGTTTTGAAAATTAAGAAATAAAATGGCTTTTGGAACCCATTGTTTTAAAAAGCTAAACTATTAAAAAAAGGACAAAACCCGCGAACAAAAAAAAAATTATAAATAACAGGTGGACTAAAAGAAGTTTGGCTTTCAGAATAACGGTTGTAGCTGGCGCAGTGTGTGTGCTGTTGCTCCGTTCTGTTGGCATCACATGTCCTCCAGAATAACGGTTGTAGCTGGCGCAGTGTGTGTGCTGTTGCTCCGTTCTGTTGGCATCACATGTCCTCCACACCTAATTCGTTCCATTGGGGCAGAAAAAACTCGCTTAAAATGACCCTAAACCGCGTTGTTGTTTGACCAACGGAGTCCTCGAAAACAAAATTACCCGATGACTCCTCCAGCGTGATCAGCGGTCACTTTAAGTGGGTGTAATGGCTCCTCGTGGTTATTCGGTGCCACAGAAGCGATAGTTTTGCTTGTTTACGTACCCGCTGAGGTGGAAATCAGTCTCATCACTCATTATGATTTTGGTCGAAAAATCTTCCAGTTCGTCATACACACGATTTTTGCGCGTTCTAGGAGAGTGTATCGCTGCGTCCGTTATTCACTTGTATTCTACAACTGTCTAATGCACTAATGTAAAAAACAGATTTAACATTGACCGCCATTTGCAAAAATAAGATCCCCTTCCAATAGGGTGATTTCTTTCCCCATGCAACAGGTTGGCTCGAATTTCAATATTCTTAAAGATTGGCTCCTTCTCTATGATTCCTCTATACATTGTTTTATGATCAGCTCGCAAGTTTTAAAGATACAGATTTATTAACCTTTTTTCCTCGTTTGACCCCATTGTGTCGCCCTAAGAAAAGCTGGGGAAAAGCCCGGCGAAAGAAATTCTAACCTCTTTTTTGACGTACTTCTTTACAGAACAAAACGAATTTAAGGAATTTGTACTATCGCTTCAAAAAGTTGTTGTATTAATTAAATTTGCTAATTAATCATTCTAACCCCCGATTTTTGACTTGGGATTTAATTACAAAATTAGTAAATTTTCCTTAAAATTTAAGTTGGATTTAAAATAGCTTTCTGTTTTACAGTCTAAAATTATTTTTGGTAATTAATTGTATCAAAAGTACGGCAGCACAATGTAAGTGTCAAAAAATTATCGATAACTCAATAAAAAACAGCTGTTTAAACAAATTTGGAAGCAAATGAAATTGTCAAAAGTTTAAAAAATAATAAATTGTTTTGTAAAAATTATTAAAATGAGTAGTAAAAGTGATAAAAGGACTCCCAATTTCACTGCCACAGAAGTTGATTACCTTCTGGAAATAATAAAAAATCAAATTATGAAACAAAAAAAAAACATGTGCAATTTTCTTCATTTGCAAAACAAAACCAAACTGTCAAAATCATATGGCAGTACGAAAAACTTAAATCGATTTTAAATGGGCACGGCGGCAGGCCGTTTAAGTTTGATTTAAATAGCAACTGTTTGACTCAATTTTGTATTTAAATCAAATTTAAATTGAAATGGCATTTAAATTGAAATGGCATTAAAGTCAAAAATTGGGGGTAATTAATTTTTTAGATGTACTAATTAAAATGTTAATTGCATTAATTAAAATTTTACTTGCATCAATTAAATTTTCAATTGAATCAATTAAAAAGTATAATTCACAGAACAAAACTAATTTAAAGAATTTGTACTATCGCTTCAAAAAGTTGTTGTATTAATTAAATTTGCTAATTAACCATTCTAATTAATTTTTTAGTTGTACTAATTAAAATGTTAATTGCATCAATTAAAATTTTAATTAAATTAAAAATTCATTTGAATCAATTAAAAATGATAATTAGCGAATTCATATAATACCTCAGATTTTTTTTTTTTTTTTAGTCAAGGAAAATTTCGTTTATAGTACAAGGAATGAGAAAATACGTTCACGGAATTGTCATGCATTCTCAATGCTATTTTATATTTCCCTATTTTCCCTATAGCGATCGAACTTAGAGCATATTGTCTGATACAATATTTTATTGTAGTGTACAAATTTACTTCAAACACCGTGTAAATGGCTGGAAAACCCTACAAGTAGTTGGCAGCGCGCCACAATGGATTTTCATTGCAATTTAATTCGTGTGGCCACATACACTTTTTCTTTTTTAATTTATAGAAAAAGAAAAAAAAAACGGTACATGATTAATTGCCATGGCCAAACGAACACTTTAACTGCTTTTTATTGCAAATTTAATTGCAAATTGCAATAATAAAACTTATCATAAAAATGTTTTAAACGACAAAAACAAGAACAATTTAACATTACAACAATAATAACACAACAAAAGGGTCACTATTTAAAAACTGAATTTACTCCTTGTTTCGTGTGTGTGTGCGAACTTAATGCAAGAATTTGTATGTAAATAATAAAAACATAAATATAAAATTTTAATAAGGTGCCAGACATACACACTACGTATGAAAAAAATTATTTATAAATTCTCGCTGCTAACAAGACAAATGCATTAAAGGAGCCATTAAAAAAATATAACTAATACTGTTTGCGGACAGCAATTATTATTATTATTATTGTTTTGTTTGTGTTTTTTTTATTAATTCCTGTTTTCCATCAGTCAGTCAGTCAGTCAAAAACTTGCACTTTGTCAATTTATTTAAACGTTATTTTTGTTGAACAAACAACACCACGTCCATAACACACACACACACACACACTCATACAGCACGGTGAATGTTTGACAAAAGTCGTGGTATGTCACAAAATAGGGGGCATATTGTCACTTACGTTTGGCTTTATGTTTGTACATTTATTTCATTCTGTTGGCCATTAACGCGCTAAATGGCCAGCTCTTGTCCACCCTAAACATGTTGTAAAAACTGTTTTCTGTTCGTGGCGGCGTTAACAATGAATGATATCATTGAGCGTTTAAAGCAGAAATCGTATTTTAAAGCTTTTCATACAAACACCTGTGATTAAAAAATTTCATTTATCGATCTGGATTTTTTTATATTATTTTCTTTGCAGCAGAGTAATTTTTTTGGCAGATTGAAAATTAGTCTCAACTATTTCATTGACTAAAAAACTAAAATAAATTTAAGGTTTTTTGTAAGAATAAATCACATGGAGGAAACAGCAAAATTAATGCGCAAATATTCATAGACCCATTTGAAAAGATTTTCTTTGAATAAACATTTGCCACCAAGACAGCTCGATACCAGGTAGCTTGACAAGCCCAGCTGACTACTGCTTTTAGCTTGTAGAACTGTCAAAATACACAACACAAACACACCTACGCGAACAAACGGATGTCAGTAATACAGTTTTTTCTACCAACAAAATACATAAACCGTCTAATTCATAAAAATTATAACAGGTTTCTAAAGCTCTTATTTGACAGATTTTCCATACAAATATGTCAAATAACAGTCTTATAAGCCTGTAATAATTTTTAGGAATTAGGGGGAAAGTGTTTGTTCAATCAATCTGCCTTGTGTCCAACCATTAAAAACTTTTACAAAAACATATGTATACTAGGGAATGGTAAGTCGATTTCGATTGTATTCGATAATCGATGTTCAGTCCTAAAAATCGATTATGCATTGCCAACTTTATGCTGAAATCGATTTTTGGCGTCCATAAATCGAAACGGTAAGCCACAGAGCATAACAAAATTACCTGTTGTAGAAGTTCGACAACAAAAACGTCTATTTCATTACATATGTACATACTTGTAGTAAAAAAAAAGTTTTTGTTATTGCTATAGAAGAAAACTACCACCCCTAAAGTTATTGAAGAGAAAACAAAGCAAGTGTTTGGTTGGGAAAATTTGATCAAACAAACCGGGCAATTTATAATACAAAGTGAATATTCAGGTCCAAAAATTAATCTTTTCAAAATATTTACTGTATTTTCAGCTGTCTATATGCCGACGACATTTCGTTGGTGCTAATCAACTCATCAGTAGACTTGAAAAATTCTTAAAAGTTTGTTTCAATCCCAACTACTGATTCCACAATTCCCATGAACTAAATGAGAATCAGAAATGTTCAAACAAACCTTTAACACAGTAAACAGTATGTCGTCGGCATATAGACAGCTGAAAATACAGTAAATATTTTGAAAAGATTCATTTTTGGACCTGAATTACTACATTTCAATTGGCTCTTAAAGCAAATAAATAATTAAGTTCATATTTAAATAAGTGAATATTTAAAAAACAAAAAAAAAAATGCTACCCAGCTTTGTTTCGCACTATATAAAAATTCAAGTCGTAGTACGTTTATTTTATGCAAAATATATTAATGAACTTCAAAAACAAAATCGATTTTGAGCTACGATTAATCGATTAAATAATCGGTATGAAAAATGGTTGGTCGAAAAATCGACTTTTACTTTCTGATGCCATCCCCTAATGTATACATTGGACCGTTTCGCCTTACAAGCAAAAAATAGTGCACCACCGAATATAAAGGGAGTGCCACATAATCCCCAAAATCAAAATCCCCACATTTTTTGGAGATAGTGCCAGAAAATCCCCAAACACAAAATCCCCAAATTTTTACGATATTACCGATTATATCAACAAAAGTACTACTTTTTAATTTCTCTTTACTTCTCATTGCTTTCCATTCACTTATTTTGTTATTACGTTTATAAAACTTCGCTCTCAATTATCACTACAACCTTTTCCCTGGGTACTCTTGTTCTATTTTTAAACATTAACACCCATATTCATAAAAACTATTGAAGGTTTATTACACGTTTATTTGACAAATATTCCGTAGAAATACGTCAAGTAAGAGCTTAATAAACTTACAATAATTATTACGAATATGGCTTTAAATATTGTTTTTTTTTTCTTTATTGTTATATATTTTAGTTTAGTACTATTCATGACATACCTATTAAATATTTGTGAATTTATCATACAATTTGTTTTGATTTTTAATTTCAGAAATAATGCCAAACACAAAATCCTCATTTTTGTGTGTAAAATACATCAAAATTAACATTATTAATTAATCGCGCGATTTTTAACCTAATTTTAATGTATTTTACACAGAAAATGAGGATTTTGTGTTTAGGGATTTTGTGTTGGGGGATTTTGATTTTGGGGATTATGTGGTACACCCACTGTAAAGCATTGTTGCAAGAGAGTTACAAAAACATTTTTGTTATTTTTTTTATGCCGAACGTAGCGGTCGCCAAAACACATTCTTCGTTATATCTTTGGCATTTACAGACGGATCTTACAGTGTGATATATCGATGATTTTGCTTCGAGGAGACCAATGTTTTGCTTCAACAATCATTGACCCCAAATCTCAGTGGCTACCAACCTAATATCAGAAAATTAAAGCTCGCAAAAAATCATCAATTTGGTGGGGCCACCCTTTATATATGTATGTATGTGCATACATATTAAAATTTTCACTTTGTGTGCTTTTAATGCTGTTTGTAAAAATCATTTCTAGAAATTCACTTGTTACCTCCAACAAAAACAAAAAAGCAGGAAAAAGGAGCGAACCTTCTAACAAAAAAAAAAAAAAAGGGAACCAACAAACAAACCATTACCTTTCATAAGATAAATTCGTTTTTCCATTTAAATAAATACATAAATAAAACGCAAAACAACAAATAAAATTGTGTGGCAGTTGTGTAGCAGAGTAAAAGATTCGAAAACAGCCACTGTTTTGCTACTATGCACAACATCTCGCATCCATTCCGGCCGTTTTTCTTTCTTTTTGGTGGCAACAGTTTAATGCATTAAAATTCAAACACATTCATTCTTAAGTTTATTCTTCTCTGTTCGTTTTTCTTCTTATTTTTTGCTTAATTTTATTTCTTTTTTTTTCGTTAATGATTTTCACAAAGTGATAGTGCAAACACAAAATGTTAATGAGCAATTTGAGATTGTGCGAAGAGATTTCATTATTTAAGTTAAATTTCTTGCCTGGTTTGAGTTGAACGACAAAAGAAAAATAAAATAAAAAATGGAAATAAAATAAAATTGGCAACAACAGTCGAAGAAAATCTTCAAGTGAATGAAGTGTTTTCAAGATCACAGCAAATATTCAAAAAAGTGGGGGAAGTTTATTAATTTTGCAAGTATTTTGGCCCTTATTGTGAATACCATTCGATCGAAGATCGATCAGCGAATGTATAATTGGTATTCTGAGTTGGTGGAATGCTAATAGTCTAGCATGACTGGTTCAAGACCTATAAAGTAATTTAGTGCGCCCCACCAGCAGTCTGCACTATGGTGGCTCTTTTTCTTTGCCAAGAGTTGTGGTTTGAGTCCGAGTTCCATCGAAGATCGATCAGCGAATGTATAATTGGTATTCTGAGTTGGTGGAATGCTAATAGTCTAGCATGACTGGTTCAAGACCTATAAAGTAATTTAGTGCGCCCCACCAGCAGTCTGCACTATGGTGGCTCTTTTTCTTTGCCAAGAGTTGTGGTTTGAGTCCGAGTTCCATCGAAGATCGATCAGCGAATGTATAATTGGTATTCTGAGTTGGTGGAATGCTAATAGTCTAGCATGACTGGTTCAAGACCTATAAAGTAATTTAGTGCGCCCCCCCAGCAGTCTGCACTATGGTGGCTCTTTTTCTTTGCCAAGAGTTGTGGTTTGAGTCCGAGTTGTGGTTTGAGTTCGTATTTATCTTCACACACATCGGCTCTAGATATATTCTCCACGCCAGCGCCTGCACTGACATTCTCCAATTTAGAGCCATCTGTATACCAGAGTTGGGAACCCTGTTTTACAACCACGTTATCATTTCTCCAAGATGCGCGGTCACTTTGAAATTCCTAAAGAATGATGACATTTTATTCGTTCCCTGGGACACCGACGTATGCCATAAAGTTTGCTGGATATGAACGGCACTCCCTGGGTGTGATCAGATCAGGTAGTTTAGGTGCTGCCCCAGCCGCCTCTGCCTTCATACAAATGTGAAGAGGAGTGCACCCCGTTAGCACTTCTATGTCAGCGGTTGGGCAGGTTCCGAGAGCTCCTGTGATATCGAAACAAACAAGTCTATTTATTTTGCTTAAGGCCCGATCAGACTATTATTAATACTTTCGTTGGACTTTGTGAGACAAATTTATAAATATGTACACTGCTTGCGACTGTCAAACACGTCTAACGTAAGTTACATTTTCTATTCAGACCATCACACTTAAAAGAAACTAGAAAATTTGAGTAGAAAAGAAAACAGCTGTTCATAGTAAATTTTAGTTACAGGGTCCGCCCTCTAACTTTTTTTTCAACTAGTGCTTATTTCGTGAATGGTCACACTTAGCTCATGTCGGATTTGACAGATAATTAGTTTTATCTTTCCGCTGAACGAATATGGTTGTGTATACGCTTCGCTGAGTGGGCCTGCGATCGATTTACGGAAGATGCCCAATTTGAAAAAAAAAAAAAAATCATCTAAAGGCTAAAGCTAAAGAGTAATCAAATTTCGTATATGGGCAGGTCTTCTGATGTCTGGGTCCACTTAGACGGGATTTTTGGAAACTCGAGCAGGAAAGGGGTAAAAATGGGTAAAAGAGGGTAAAATCGGTAATTCAATATTTCCGGACTTTGAACAGGTAACACAAAAATTCAAAAAGCAACCCAAAGTATAATAAAAATAAACGGACAGGTGTCTGGTACTTTTTTGATATTTTGCGTACTAAGGGGATAAAACGGGTAAAAACTGAATTTTGGTACTTTTTTGAATTGCATATATGTATCTATGTAAAGAATAGAAACAGGAAAAAACTATAAACTGAATTTAATACCCATTGAAAAGTTCTCGCTTTTTTAAATTTATGGATTTAGGGGGTAAAAAGGGGTAAAAAAGGGATAAGTCTGTAATTCTATATCGCCGGAGCTAATACAAGTAACAAAAAAAAAATTTTAAATGTGCCTGAAAGCCTACTAAAAATAATCGAAATGGTGGTCTGTTGTTAGTCATAAAAGGATTTTCTGTTTATGGGATTCTAATTTATGAGATTCTACTGTATTCTTAATAAAAACAAACAACTACAAAAATGTCTAAGAAGAGCCAATGCTCTGCACTCGCATTTACACTATTTACAGTTCACTAAGTTCGGGTATGTATGTATGTGGTATGTGTGTTTATGAGCCATTCATAAAATATTAACTTTAATAATTTAAAAAATATCATGTCTTGGCAAACTTATAAGCAATTGTTAAATAAGCTTAAGTTTAAGATATTTATCAGCAATATTATATGCATAATAATTAAATTTGGCACAAAGGGTTTAACTAACAAGGAAAAAAAACAACATTTAACTAAAACTGCAGCAGCAGGGTCATCATTTCTCACCGCACAACAAAGAAAAGGGCACAAAAAAGAATTCAAAGGTATCATTTACCCTACACTTAAGACCAGTTACAAAAAAAAGTGGCTTAAGACTACATACAGATATTTACACATACATACATACATACGTACACAGCTCAAAGATTTGTTAACAACGTCTCAAGATACGAGTGAGTACTTCAGCTTGGCGCATACGCGTCGTCTGTATGTGAAGTAAAAGTAAAAGACTTTTGTGCAATTTTAACAAACAACAGCGATTATGCTAATTGTTGGTCATTGTGGAGAACTCATCAAAAAGTGCATCACATATGTAAATATATATAATAAATACAAAGAAGAAAAAATAAAATGCAAAATAAAGAACGGGGAACGACGACACGCGCACTGACCCAAAGAGTACTGGTCGGGGTCTTAAAAATATAAATTTTCTTAATTAAATATGTTAATAATTTGAGAGTGTTTTATTATAAGCTGTTTGTTTATTTTTTTTTTTTTTTTCTTCCTTTTTGTTTAACTCGACAAAATGCAAACATTAGTAAATGTCAATTTGAATAGAAAAGCCATAAAATTATTGTTCAAAAACTATAGAAAAATTTTATAATTTGGGTTAACGGCTCAAGGCAAGGTGCAATATTTAAAGTACATATACATATTTAACAAGTTTTCTTAAATAAAAGCAACAACAACAGCAACAACAACAAAAGATGCCAATTTATGGCATGCAACATTACAAATACATATGTATTTGTAGCGTTTTTTGTTTTCTGTTTTGAAAATGTCACATTTTTGCTCCCTTGTAACTGAATTATTCTAGTAAATTAAATACACATTTTATAAAAGTTTATGTGCAGCAAAATTTGCATAAAATGTGACACGTTTTGAAACATAAAAACACAAGTTTGCATTTAAAGCCAACGGCTTAATGATGGAGTGCCAAGATTGAAAATGTTCAACAAATATGTATGTGCGTACATATGTATGTATGTATGTGTACACTAAGAGAAAATTCATGCATTCGGGTAACGAAAAAAAGAGCTTAAATGAGTTAAAGCAAACATAACCTTAAAATATACTCTTGTGAAATTTAATGTTTCTACGTACGTACATATGTTCTTTTCGCTGGTGTTTGTTGTGGCATTCATGTGAATGCACTATATGCATTTTTAACTGTTTGCCCAACTTCGAGACCAATAAGAAAATAGTGGTCACGTTTTTTGTGTTCTCACAGCACTTAGTGTTTGCCGGGAGCCGGATGTAGGTACTTTAAAGCTTCATATCGTTATTAAGTTTCAAAACATTATTATTATTTTTTGTTTGTCTACTTCTACAGGGTCCGCCATCTAACGTTTTTTTTCAACTAGTGTTTACTTCGTGAATGGTAACACTTAGCTCATGTCTAATTTGACAGATAATTAGTTTTATCATTCCGCTGAACAAATATGATTGTGTATACGCTTCACTAAGACTTACGGAAGATGCCGATTTTGCTAAAAAAAAATGAAGCTCATTTTGATGTTGGCGCGTATGTAAACAAGCAAAATTGTTGCATTTGGGGCACAGAAAACCCGCACGCATACATTGAAAAGCCAACGCACCCACCCAAAACGAGTCACTGTTTGGTGCGGATTTTGGTCCAGAGGCATAATTGGTCAATTTTCTTCGAAAATGAGCAAGGAGTGGCCGTTTCAGTCAATGGCGGTCGTTATCGGGCCATGTTGAGTGAATTTTCGTTCACAAAAATGTTCATGTTCCGACCATGTTCGAGCTGCGATGCTCGAGCATTTGTGCGAGCATCGATGTTCGCCATGAAATGTCATTTTCTGTTTGACAGTTTAGCTCTCATGAAAAATACCACAGAAATATTTATAAAAATAAAAGAAAGCAGATAACAAATGAGTGAAAAATAATAAACATAATTTTACAGATTTAAAAATACAAAAATTGAGTGGATAAATACAGTATTTATCGGATATAAGAAACTTTAAAAATCCACGAAAAAAGTTTCTTATAAGCGTTTCTTTCTTATATACAATTATTTTATATAAGAAACTTATTTCTTATATAAGTAGCTATGGCCATAAGGCATTTGTTTCTTAATGAATATACGAGCTTTTTTACCTTTTTATGTATATACGTAGATATACATACATCTAGGTATGTAAATAGAAAAATAAGTAAATAGAAAAATAAAACAAATCAAGTTTTATTTTATTAGCCCCTTTAGTTAATAGATATAAAAAACTAGACAACTTCAATTTGAAAAAAAAATTATATGTAGTAAATACATAATTCATTTTGTACTATTTATTTATTTATTTACGAGGCAAGAAACAAAAACTTCTCATGAGCACTAAAAGTAAAAAAAAACGTTGTTGTTGTTGTAAAACTGTCAGAAAACAGAGTTGTCCATGCAAACTACATAAATTCAGTGTTGCCCTTGAAAGTTTCTTATATAAATTCTTTTTCTATACATTTTGTGGTTTTGGTGTTCAAGAAAAATGTTCTTTTATCAGTTTTTTTCTTATAAGCGTTTTTCTTATATGAAACTTTTTTTGTTAGAAAAAACACTAAAAAGACATGGTGTTTTTGCAAATGTTTCTTATAAGCGTTTTGTACTTATATGAGATGTTCTTATATCCGATAAATACTGTATGTACATAAAATACTAAAATAAAGCAAGAATATAAACGAAGAAAACACTTCGACAAAGCAAAAATTATGAATAGTTTGGACACACAAGTTCTCCACATACAAAAACATGAGCGAATTAATACCGTTGTTCTGCCGGCGTCATGTTCATGTCATGCTCAAGTTGATAGCTGGTGAAGACGTCGAGTAAAACATCGATCAAAGTGATGTTTGCAAAAACGTGAGTTAAAAGTTTGTTGCTTTAAAAAAGGATTTTACACTTTTATTTTTAGGCTTGAAAATGTTGGTTTATTCATCGATCACCACCAAATGTATACACGTATGTATGTGTAAAAATCTATATGACAATTATTGGCAAGTGTGAGTGTATGTATGTAAAAGAAAAACAAAAACCAATTGAACAAAAGCGCCACCAGTGGCATCGTTACTCAATATTACAAAAGAACCAATAGAAAAATATTTCAAGAAATTTATTTAACAAGTTTATATGGAACACATTAACGATGTGATATTAAACTGCATGACGTATGCAACGGTATTGTCTCTTCGGATAATCCCCAGTGACGAGGTGTAACAATAATTGCGTTGTCGCTTACATCGCTCTGACGACTTGAACGACGGGTTAGCCATAGTACAAATAGGAATATGCTAAAGCATATCAACAAATAAATACCAATTGTAACAAAAATCTGTAAAATAATAATTAAAACAGCCTATTGCGTTCATGGGAAATGAAGTCATATTAAAAATGTTGACGAAATTATTTAAGCAAGAACTTACTATTAAGAAACCTTTACCGAATCCAACAAGCCACTCCGGTTTTTCATAGAAATTCTGCTCTTTGAGTAATGGTTCTTCTTTTGTTAGTTGTAAGTTGGAGAACGGGTCATGAGGCATTTCATTGGCAGTTGAAACATTTTGCATCTTTATAGAAAAACAAAATAATACAAAATACGTGAGAAACAAAGAAAAAAAACTATCCACTGTGGAAGGCCCCGGCGAGATTCGAACTCACGATCTCCTGTTTACTAGACAGGCGCTTTAACCAACTAAGCCACGGCGCCCCATTGGATGCGCAATTTAACATGTGTGTTTTTTTCATTTATGGGAAATTTAAAGATTTAAAGCTTTCAAAAGCTTATGAAATGAGAATTAAATATTATCATGTATACATATGTACATAGCTGCCAGATTCGAAGATTTATCGTTAATTTGGTGATTTCAGGTGCCTAAAATTATCATTTGACGATTTATACTCTGATTTGGACGATTTTTAAGAATTCAAACAGTGAACATTTGGCGTTACTTTTGAAAAAAATTTGTAATAAACAAAAATAATTGAAAGTAGCTGCTGTTGCAATCGATCATACTTTGGTGTGCATTTGATTTAGTTTGTACAATTTTAATAAGGTTTTTCACGATGGTAGCTGTGCAAATTTGCAGTGCATTTTATGGTTGATCAAGATTTTATTTTTATTTTTGTGCAAATCTACACAATCTCTGTGGTTTATCCCTGGTACTTTTCTTGCCATCTTTGTTTGTTGAAGGTTTGAAAATTCATTGTTTTAGTTAACAAATTCATTACTTTATTTTAAACAACACAATTCTTACTTTTTTCGTTAAATTCTTTATGTATTTCAAAATTGTGAATAACGCTGCTGTAATATGTAAATAATAAGACACGAAATGTCACAGAGGACGAAGTTTAATCGGCGTCTAGTTGGCACACAGCCGCTGCCGATTTTCTTTTGTCCTTGAACTCAGAGGCTCATGTTTCTAAAGCGACACTCAAGCCACTCAGCCAACCAAGTTGTTGTATGTTTTCTGTCTAAATTTTTAATTAACTATATCAGGGACGGGTGCTGAGAAGAAGTACAGTGACTTCGAAACAGCTAGTTTTCCTCCCAGCTAAAGGTCCTTGAGGTTTTCTTTAACTTGTTTAATCAATATTAATTACAAAATAATACAAAAAATAACGAGCTTTTTTTTTAATTTAAAATAATAATAATTAATTAATTTAAATTAATAATATACATATGTAAACAGTATTCGTAAGTGTTTTCAAGTCTACTAACGAGTTGGTTGACACCAACGAAATGTCATGCTTAAATACTTCAACTGTTTCTGTCTTTCCCTACAGTTCAATCCCAAAAAGAAACATATGGTACGTTTTGATGCTGTAATGAAAATTGAAGCATAAATTTTGGGAAAATTATGTGTTTTTCTAGACTCATTTAGACGTTAAAACTCCTTCGCAGGCACTTTTATATGAAATATGTTCTTGTGTTGCTTGATTCAGATTAACCTTTTTGTTTAGTATTATTTTAGGTCCAAAAATATACCTTAATGTTTTCTGTCTTTTTCAGCCGTCTACTCGTATGCCGCCAACATTTTGGTTGATGCTAATCAACTCATCAGTAGACTCGAAAAAACTAAAAGAATGTTTGAAACCGAACGACTTATTCCAAAATTCTCATGAACATGAAATGAGAATCAGAAATGTTCAAACAAACTTTTTATACAGAAAACATTTTACGTCTTGCAACACCTTTACTTTTCTTAGCACTTTTTGTTTAGTTTTTGAAACATTTGATGGTTTAACTACTGGCTCAAACTAGGCCGAAGAAAAACTATGGGCTGTTTCGTGCAAGAAGAACAAGAATATTTCTCACGCAAAATCTCTGCCACTAAGGAAACAGTTTTCGTGCAAATTGGATTCCCACGGATTCCCAATATTAAATGCGCGATCCCAGCTATTAGCAGATTTTGGTTTTAACATGATACAAATTAATTTAAAAAAAAACAATATTAAATAAGAAGAAAAATATGCATTTTTTTCTCCATTTGGCTGCGTTTTAAAATGTCACAGTTGACAATGGCTGTTCATTAAACGCTTATTTGACAAATATTCTAACGAAATTTGTCACATAAGAAGAACTTAATAAGCATAAAATATTTTTTTGTTTGTTTTAGAAATAAAACCACAAATGTTTCTATTGCCTCGCTTATAAATAAATAAAAAAAATTGCATGTACTTACCGTTTCTTTGTTGGCGAAATTCAGATTTGTCTGCCATACATTGCTGTCAAATTTTCCTTCTTTAAATCCATTCAAATCTTCTTCCGACAAGATAAATCTTGTATCAGTACATTGATTGGTGAAAACATCATACAGCTGAAATTTATGCAGTTACGTATTTGTAAAATGTATTCATTCCTATTGAATTTCATGCACCTGATATTTTTCTGCGCATCGAGGTACTTCTTCACATCTCTCAGAAGACTTATTGTAAAAATTGAGTAAACCGAAATAACGCTCAACACAATCTGCCGGCGTACAGTTGTTCAAATAGTCTTTATCCCAGTTTTGGCAATCAGTAAAATGTTTATCTGGGAATAATAATAATAATAAAACAATAATGTTTAAGTTGAATCGCTAGCGCAGAGTTCTTATGTTTTGCTTTTAAATGCCCTAGTGGCATACTTATCAAATTGTCAAATAATTTCTACTCTATTTGTTTTTATTTTATTATAAATTGAAACAAAGGTTTGACCATTACCAGCCCGTAGGAAACCCCTATTGAAAGAATTTCTACTCACTTTTTGTAAAAGTGCGATTATCAGGATCTAAAGCTTGAAAACGAGTATCAAATTTGATCATGCGTTTAATAGTATGCTCTTTATTGTTAATATTTGTAGAAGTTACAGCAATAGGACAAAGACCAACACGGTTATACAATGACTGAAAAGAAATATATGTACATATATGTATGTATACATAAATATTAGAAATGCTATAGTATTTCAAAAGCTTAGTTTATCTATGAGCTTACTTACCACAGTAGGCCAAAGCAAAGAAACTTTTTCGAGTTTTCCAGGTTCTATAAAGCCAAAATTTCCACCTATTACGCGACCCATCTTTAAAAAATATTGTCTATAGTAGATAGCGAGATAAAAGATGTAATTTTTTTCTTTTACCTTTTTCACCACATCTGAGGTAACATTTACAGAACAGTAGCCACTTGCTCTTATACGAAATGTTAGTAATTCTTTGACCTCCTCGTCAGAATTTTCCAACGTTATGTCTAAAAAAATTTAAAACAAAAATCACAAACTTGACTAATATTTTAATGCATGAGTTTTACCAAATATTAGTCCAACATCTTTCGGTTTCGGCATTCTAGTTACAATTTTAATGATTCTTATAGAACCCTGAACGTTATTAAATGCCAACAGATATATTGTTAAGAAAATGAAATAGCTGTGGAAATTAAAATAAAAATTAATATTTTGTTTTCAATTTTCGACTTCATAAACAGTATGGTTTTCACTCATAAAAACGTATTACTTTTTTTGATATCGAACCTGTTCCGTCTTTAAAACAAAAACTTTGCATTTTTATTGTTAAAATAATTTTGAAAACAACAACGTTCTTTGCAAATATAAGAAATAAACGCGAAAGAAAAACGGCAGTTAATAGTTTTTTTGATAACTTATTTTTACAAGGTTTTTATATGTTTTTTTTTGTTTTGCATACATACTTATATTTTTAACAGTTGCAATCATTTTGGATACCTGTTAAATATTTCCTAACCTTATTACCTTTTCTTCTCTCTTAAGCAATTGCTGTTGCAACGACCGTGGTACTACTGCTTGCACACTTTTGCAAATCGGGCACTGTGTCTAACGGAAATTTTATACCGTTTTCTTTTCTACAAGAAGTGAAACATTTTCAATTCAATTAATTTTGTTTTATAGGATAAAATGCACTAGGACATTGTTTTCATAACTTTTTTTTCTTATTTATAGTTTCTACCAGTTTCTACAACATTTTTGTTGTACCTCTTAACCTCACTAAAGTAATAACTTTTGCGTTTCAAGAAAAAAAAAGGCAAAATAAATGCAGTTTATTTTTAAAAGAAAACAGCATTCGTTTTAAAGCCTCTTTACCTTGTTTTCGAACTTTAGAGCAAACTCACTTTTGGCTTCAAACGCAAATATTTTTGTATTTTCCTTATAAAAATTAAAATTCAACAATCTGTATGAACGGCTTTAAAATAAGTTTAATAAAAATCATCGGTCACACATCTTTGTACATATCTTAGCGGTTTTCGTGATTTGAAGTGCCACCTGTACACACTGGCAACACCAAACATTCGGAAAAGCTTTTCAGTGGCCAGTGTGGCCATTTAAGTATTGCTGCAACAACACCGGTTATTTGCCTTGTGTGTGAAATTTATAATCTTGCACGGAATTTTTCTGTGTGATAGAGTACATGACTCCGTGTACAAAACATTTCCACACATTTCGTATTGTTGTTGCAATTTGCATGTAATTGCTTCATATTATTTTTCTCATGATATCTTCTCATTTTAATTCTGTGTGCCTACAGGCTGTGTAGAATTTGTGTGCTTATTAATTTTCCAAGTGTAAGCTTTAGGTCAGACCAAAAGAAATTTCCAAACATGCATGTCTTTCAATAACCAAAATGTGGAAGAAAACAACTGCATATCATAATTATTTTTGTCATGCTGCTGGTCAATTAAGTGTAAATAATTTGCAGCGTCTGGTCACACTGCTCATGATAATTGTAAATTCTGACACATGAAAACAGTTGTTTTGTTAAATTTGCCTTGAATTGGTTTTTTCTTTTTGTTTATTTTACACCAAAAAGATAAATAATTTTTAGATCATTTTAGTTTTAAAACACATCAATTCCTCAATAGTATAAAGAATGGAAGATTTATTGGAGTTTCGTGATTTTGACTTTATTAAAAACTTTAAGTTCGATGATGAAAAAGTATCGACAGTGACATCCAGAGAACAGGTGTGTTCTGTTCCATAAAATCAATTATTTGGATTATAATCATATACAAATGTGCATATTTCTTGCAGCAAAAAACGGAAAGTTCTGTAGAGAAATATTTTGATCGCTTCCAGCAGATTGGTGGGCTGGACAGACATATTACGCGCTACTACAGGGAGGAACATCAACGGTTTTTGGAAAGTATGTTGCATCGTTTGCCAGGCAACTATGAATGTCTAGACAGCAGCAGGCCCTGGTGTATATATTGGATTTTACAAGCTGGACATGTCTTAAATTTCACATTTTCTGCGCAGACCTTAGAACAAGTAGTCAATTTTTTAGTCAAGTATGTAGCAAATTTAAGCTAAGAGGGAAATAAGTAGTGCAAGTTATTTGTTTTACTAGATGCCGTCATCCTCAAGGGGGTTTTGCCGGTGGGCCTGGACAGTATGCCCATTTAGCTCCAACGTACGCAGCTGTTAATAGTTTGGCCATGATTGGAACTCCTAGTGCATTTAGGGCTATAGACAGGGACTCTTTAGAACGTTTTCTATTTGCTGTTAGAGAGCCAGATGGATCTTTTCGTTTGCATGTTGATGGCGAATGTGATGTTCGTGGTGCCTACTGTGCGGTGTCTGTAGCTAAACTAACCAATATGCCGCAGACAACTCTAAGTAAACTTTTTGATAAAACTGGTGATTGGATTGCTAGTTGTCAAACGTATGAGGGAGGATTTGGTGGAGCTCCTGACTTGGAAGCTCATGGTGGTTACACTTTTTGTGGCATAGCTGCTTTGGCTCTGCTCAACGAAGGACACAAATGTGATAAGGAACAACTATTGGTAAGATAAAATTCGTGCTAAAAAACACTTTTTTTGATAAATATTCTCTAAAACAGAAATGGACCTTGCAACGTCAAATGGCATATGAAGGTGGATTCCAAGGTCGTACAAATAAGTTAGTTGATGGCTGTTACTCATTTTGGGTTGGAGCTACGATTCCCATAACACAAGCCATCATGGCCAACGATGGTAAACCGATTTCCAAAGCCCTTTTTGACATTGGCGCTTTACAAGAATACATATTGCTGTGTTGTCAAAAACCTAATGGTGGTCTTATTGACAAACCTGGCAAGTAAGATAAGTTTTCATTCGTGTACTTGGGAAAACTTTTTATAAATTTTCCTCTTTCACAGGCCTCAAGATCTTTACCATACTTGCTATACCCTCAGTGGTGTAGCTATAGCTCAACATTCAGAATCAGTTACAAATCCTGCCATACTGGGTGACCCTTCAAATGAATTAATGCCTACTCATCCGCTTTTTAATGTTTCACCTCAGGCTGTCGCTCACAGTACACACTTCTATGAACAACTAAATAAACTTCGTTCCTGTACATTATTCAATAATAATTCCCTAGACGATGATGATAACTTCGTTGAGGATCCGGTAGAAGAAAATCCCTCTTCAATTAGTTCAGCTACATCAAATTAGTTTTAATTTATACGTGTGTACATACATACATTTTTAAACACAGAGGCAGGCGGTCATCATGTATCGTGAAATATGGACAGCGTTTGTTGACAAATTTTTACCTGTATTTTATATACTGCATACTTTTGGGCAGTTTTTGATCTGGTTTTATTCGCGTAATATAAAAATTTAAAATCAAACAGCCTTTTTTTATTTTACGATAAAATATAAATGTTAAAATGATATAAATGTTATTTTCGTATAATTCAAATTTGACTTAAAAAAAATATTGAAATAATAAAAAGTGGAAAACAGTAAACGACGTAGAATGATATCAAATGAGTTGCATAAAAATGTGCAACACACTTCAAGTTTTTTGTACAAAGTCTACTCTGTGGCATTTGGTTTTACTGGTAACTGATTTTCACAACTTTTTACCGCAGCTTTCGAAATGGTTTTGATTACGAATTTTCAATTCGGTCGATTTTAATTTATCTCACACATTTGGTTCATTCCGATAGATTTCAAATTAATTAAATGTGCATGGAAAAATGCAGGTTCATCGGCGTAGCTAGGTTTATTTTTCTGGGAGTACCAATGCTCGACTCACCGCGCAGACTGAAAGATATTGAGGTAGTGTATAGCTAAAATAAAAATCGTGGCGGAGATGCCTTAACCCTCCCCACACCTGCCTTCATATAGGTAATAAAGCAATGTTTTTGCACTATAACATACTGAAATAGCTAATGCGATTAAATCGAAAGTGATTTCATTTTGAGGAAATTTATGGACCTGCATTTTCGGAATTTAAAGAAACTTCCGACAGATACCGAGTTCAGTAGCTAGAAATTTTTTAAAGAACTAATTTAAAAAAAACTGTATTTCAACCTTCAATAGTTTTAATCGCGTAGGTATTTATTATGAGTTATTTCTGTGATCCCGATAAGTAGGTATCATCAAATATATTAATATAATCAAGGCAGCTTAATATCAGGTAGCCTTACAAGCCCAGCTGACTACTGCTTTTGGTCTGTTTATCTGTCAAAATACACAACACTAACACACATACGCGAACAAACGGATGACAGATAAACAGTTTTTCTACCAACAAAATACATGCGGTGTTTGTTGTTGTTGTGTTTGTTGTAGTTATGCGATTACCTGGTATCAAGCTGCCTTGAATATAATTTTATAGAAAATCGAGCGGTCTTTAATTAAATTTCGTCTGGCAACACTATTTTTCGTCATTTGCTTTGACAACAAATACGTGCTACCGATTTTGTTGTTTTTGTAAATTCATATGTTTTTGCAGGCATTTTATACATATTTTTATTCGCGCCTCTGGAGAACGTTTATTTTATACATACTTTGTGCATCCATCGTCATTCTGTGTACAAATAAACATACATTGTCCTTGTTACAAGAATAAAAGGAAAACGAAGTCAGTAAATTAGAAAGTATATAAAATGTCTACTTTGGAATTGTGTGAAAAATATTTTGATACACGCGATGTGTATAAATTGTTCGATGTTGAGAAGACTGCACAGGAGAAAGACATCAAAAAGGCATACTACAAGTTGTCGCTGCAAGTGCATCCTGATCGAGTACCGGAATTGCAGAAACAAGTAGCTACTGAAAAGTTTAAATTACTATCGAAGCTCTATCAAATATTGGCTGATAAAGACAAAAGAACTTTATACGATGAACAGGGCATCATAGACGACGATGACGATAACCTGGAAGGAAGATTGAACAATTGGCTCGAATTGTGGAAAAAGCTTTTCAAACCTTTGACAGAAGAAGACATAAATAATTATGAAAAATCATATGTAGGCTCAGATTTGGAGAAAACAGATATCAAAAAAGCATATTTGGCTGGGAAAGGCTGTATTAATTACTTGATAAACTCGGTTCCATTTATGAAAGTAGAAGATGAGCCACGCATATATGATATTGTAAAAGGAATGATAGCAGCTGGTGAAGTACCGGAGTATAAAGTATTTACGGAGGAACCTGAACAGAAACGTAAAAAACGCCATAAGAAATATGCTCGCGAATCCAAGGAGGCTGAAGAAATTAAGGCTAAAATAAACGCCAAAAATAAGAGTCGTGCCGGCACCAGTAGCACATCTTCGCAGGCTAATGGTGACAATCTGGAACAGGCAATAATGGCAAGGCAGAAATCTCGCGAAAGCAATTTTAACACTCTGATGGATAAGCTTTTGGAAAAATACGGGCCTGAGGATGAGGAAGATGCCATTGATATAAATACTTTCCAAAAAGTTAAAAGATCTAAAAAAAAGGTGCAGAAAAAGCTCAACAAGGAAAAGGAAGACAGTCCTTTGCGTTGTGTTAAAAATGGAAAAGTTCAGAAACATTAACATAAAAATTAATAAATGCATACATATTTCTTCTATGTTCTATATCATATAAAAACATAAATACCTAATTGTAAGAACAATAATTATAAACAATGAAGTTTTTTTCTAATTAAACGCATACTAAGTTTGCGAAAAAAAAACTGTGCTAACTTTCTTTATGGAGATTCACACAGAAGATCGTAGGTACAGGTGGGCGGCAAGATGTAATTATATCATTATGAAGTAAGTAGATTCTAAAAAATTAAGACTCGTAATCGGCACATCCAAAAACTAAGGAGTTAAAAAATCATTCAATTTTTTTTTTTTAGTAAATTAAATTGAATTGAAAAGCCCATATGTGCCAACCTTTAATTGCCAAACATGTTTTTGGTGGTTGTGCAACCCCGTCATACAAGTGCATATTCCCAGCTGAAATTTTATTTTTGTTTACTCGTTACTACAAATAAAAGGTTTTGTGTAAAAATCTGATTCCAATCCAGTTATTGTACTAATTTAGAAAATTCAGTAAGTACATCAGCCAAAGTCGTATATCATTGTTTTAAAACAAACATATATTATATAAATTCAGAAATGAAAATTTTTGTAGGACGTTGCAGAAACGTAATTTTTTTTGTAAAACACAAAATTTTATCACAAAACGTTGTTTGTAATATAATTTAATGAATGAAAATTCTTATACGTTTAACAATAAAAGGAAGTAAATATAAATTTTGTTATCCAAAAAAAAATAAAAAATATTTTTATACCTACTCCACGAATTTTTCACGAATTATAAAACAGAAAAAAGTTGTGTATAAATTTTATTCGCTGACGAAATTTTAACCGCCAATTTCTCAAATTCGCCGTAGAGAAGCTTGTTTTAGGAATGCCAACAGATTTCTTGTGGTTAAGAAGCACTGACAGATTTTTGCCGTTTTCTTGTACATCATTGGCGAGTTTTACATTTAACCGGTATATCATCAATACATAACATCCAGATGAATTACTTTATGGAGCTGTGATTGAGACTTAGCATAGTTTTAGAATACACCCAGTTTTCTAGCTCCCTGGCGATATTTCCTTTTTCTCATTTTCAATAAAGTTCAAAGCTAGTGATGGCATCATAATGGCACAAGCGCACCAAATTATCTGGCAGCCCCAATAGTGAGGCATTGTTGATGGCAAAAATAAACAAAAGCAAATTGAAAACTGCCAATCTGCGTTGAAAACAAAACATTAAATATTGTTAATTTTGTACAAATTAATGCAAAAAATAATTAAAAATGTCTGTGAAAAATACAGTTAAATGCCGATTGTGTTTGGTAGAAACAGAGACTTCAAAAACTTATGATTTATATAAGAGCAACAATGGCGTGTCTTTTAAAATTGAACCTGAACAAAATGACGAATTTAGCAATTTAAAGCTATACCAAAAAGTGGAATATTGCTGTGGAGTAAAGGTAAAGAATAAACTTTGCAAGGTGCATAATAACGATTTTGTTTTTCCTATTTAAAAGCTGGACAACAAAAAAAACATGCCCACTCAAATTTGCGGCAAATGTTTCAATACGATTCATATGTGGTTCAACTTCCGACAAATGTGCTACAATTCCCAAGTTTTCCTATTTACACAGACCCAGGAAGTTTTCGATATTGATCAAGAACTGGGAGATATGCAAACAGTACGTGAAAAATTAACCAAGAAAACATTAGACGTTGACGATTGCATAGAGACCGTTGATTCAGACGATGTGGAAGTTCAAAGTGCTGGCGATGATGGCGGGTTTTGCTTTGACGATGATTATGAGAATTCCGAAGGAAATGCTAAGGATAATTTCAGAAAAGAACAAGACAATGATGTTGAAAAAATAAAGCTGGAGAGTATGGTGCAGTATATTAAGGAAAAATGTAATCTACTGGAAGCACTTACCACCGAAGATTTCGACGAAGTGGATTCATATATAAAAGCCGAGGAAGATGAAGAGTTAGAAGAATTCATACACCATTGCGCTACAAAGAATGTAGCTATAAAACAACTTAATGCTAAAGCTATGCTAAAATACAAGCCGAAAGTAAAACGTCAGTCAAAAGAGGATAGATATCAATTAAAGGCGGCTAGGCTACCAAAACCCTCAACCTACATGTGTAACATTTGTGGCAATGTTTACAGCAAAAAACCACTCTTTCAGCATCACATGCGCATGCATTCCGATGTCAAGCCTTTTGAATGCGAGTAAGTTGTAGGACAATTTGTTGTTTTCTTTTTAAGCACAAATTTCGTTTTTTGGCAGAATATGTAACAAATCCTACCGTATAATGAGCGATTTAAGGAACCACATGTATCGCCATACTGGCGAGAAACCTTTCAAATGTAAATATTGCGACCGTCATTTTATGGATCGGAGTTCACGTCACAGACATGAAAGGTAATTAAACGACTGACTTTAAAACGTACATAACTTCGTAATTTTTTCTTTTTTTTACCATGTTCTTATCAATCAGGATTCATACAAACTCTAGACCATATAAATGTGCTATCTGCGCAAAGAGTTTTTCATACTCGGCCATCTTAAAAAATCATTTAAAATTGCACTCGGGAGAAAAGGATTATGTGTAAGTAAAATATGAATACTCGATATTAATATCTTTAAACTTATTTAAAACCCCACATTAGGTGCGCAATTTGCAACAAATCCTTTACACTGGCACATCAGTTGAAAGCACACATGCTTACAATATCCCATAAACAAAAAGAGGCTGCATACGAAGCATCAGGTTATAAGATTCTCTACGAGACAGCTGTTGATATTTAACTTGCTTACTAGAGAAAACTGAATTTCAATTGAACTGTACTGGAATCCAAATAAAAAAAAAGCTGAAATTTGAAATAATGTATAAAAGAGTTTTATTAAAATGATTTTGTTAGTTTTTATGCATACAATTACAATGAAGAAGACGGCTTAAAGAGGCCTCTTTATCGATCCAGCATCGTTAACTGCTCTACAGATTTGTGCAGTGTAGAATTCTTATGGGCTTTTAATTGGTGAGGTAATTTAAATGATTTGTCACATATATCGCATCTAAAAAGGATTAAATGCACAAAGTTATGTATGTTTTCTATGCAAGTTTTGTTACTCTTACCCAAAGGATCTTTCCCCGCTGTGCACTTTTAAATGTTTTTTAAGTGTTGTAGCCAACGAAAACGCTTTGCCGCATATTTTACAGCCAAAAGGTCTTTCATCGGTGTGTGTTCTAAAAATATACTTCAAATACTTTTAATAATTTACGCCACCGTGCGTGGCATTGTTTACTTACCTTTCATGCCTTAAATTTGAGCTGCGATCACTGAACCGTCTGCCACAATATTTGCATTCGTAAGGTTTTTCTCCAGTGTGTATGCGCATATGAGCTTGCAAATTGCAAGCAGTTATAAAACGCTTTAAGCAGATTCTATTATGTGCATGTCAAATGGATTAATTATGTATAAATATTTTAGCAATTATTTGTACATTTTACAAACTTACTCGCACTCGTGATTTTTTTCCTGACGATGTACTTTCATGTGACCATTTAATAGATGACGATTGCTAAAATTATTGCCGCACATGTCGCATACCCACACATGTGTGGCTACACTGCCAGCGCTTTTGGAGTGGTGCATGTGTGATTGGTATTTTTTTACAACCGGTCTGGCGTTTTTCGATTGAACAAATACCACATGTGAATTTTGCAAAGATGTAATACTATTACGGCTGTTCTCATCGACTACATATTCATCTATTATATATTCTGCTTGCATATCGGTATTTTCACTGGACAATTTACTGTCGTCCGCCTCAAGCTTTATTTCAATATCATTTTCTCGAAGCGCAATTGTTGAACTGACCTTAGCTTGACTGTCGCTGCTTTCAGATTCCATTTCAAAAGTCATACCACGCGAGTGCCTTCGTTTGTGTACAATAAATTCATCTAATAACTCAAAACTTTCCACATTGTCATCGTCTTCTTTTTCACAGTTTCCAACATTATGATCGTCGTTGTTTTGCTTAAAATTCTCTGTTTCAAATTCTTGATTCTCTACGATTTCTTCATTGAAGTGGTGATTCTCCTTACGCGGGCTGCTGCTTAATTGCAAAACTATTTGACTCTCATTACTTTCATCATTGTGTCCAGCAGTGTCGATTTCTTCGTTAACATATGATCCGTTGTATTCTAATATATCATCCGCCACATTATCTTTCAAATCATTCTCAAATTCATTTTCAAATTCTATTAAATCTGAATAGTCCGAATCTTTAAATTTTTTACTTGATTTTTCCATTTTGTGTTTAGATTTCTCTGACGGTTCATTTGGCTGGCCATCATTGTTATCGACAGTTGAACAATCATGGATTACAATATCATCTAGTGAGGACGACTGCGGATTTTTCAATAATGCACTGGCTGACTTTGTGCGCTGTAATATGTTTTGCAAATATGCATCCGAAGCTCGACAGGTCTCGCGAAAACTGACCGCATATTTTATTAAGGTATAACACGTTTTGCAGATCTTTTCCGGTAGTTTGTCATCGGGTTTCATCTAAAATTCTGTTTCATAAGAATTTAATTCTAATAATTAATAGTAGTTGAACTC
The DNA here is from genome assembly GCA_963662145.1 of Sturmia bella. NCBI lineage: Eukaryota > Metazoa > Arthropoda > Insecta > Diptera > Tachinidae > Sturmia > Sturmia bella. The sequence goes on along the minus strand of OY759168.1, from coordinate 108,482,386 downwards.
ACTGCAATTCCGGAGCATTCATAAATTTGTTTTACCAACATTTCATCCTCATCGAAAAGGTAATGCATTGGCTCTGCATCCCTTGGAGGCTTCTTTTCTTCCTCTGCAAGGCACACACGACATATGTTCCACGTTATACTTATTTCCATTGAAATAAATTTTATTTTCAAGAAATATTAACGCAATAATTAATTTCTATCAATTTGTGTAATTGAAGTTTTAGAAATGTGTAGAACGATGATCAAAAGAAACTAGAATAAAAACATTATAAAAATCAAGGCGAAATCGAAATGCCAAGCCAGGCAGTTCTGAAAAACAGCTGGCAGCCAAAGCGACATCTATTTGTTAGCCAGCCTCACAGGGTAAAAATTCTGCAGTTTGAATAAATTGATGACGCTATTCAGCAGAGTATTCATACAGCAAAAGTAAACAGTAAGTTTGCTCTCTCAACCCCGATAGGGACGAGTATTAATAACTCATTTTGATATAAGGGGCCGAATTAAGACATTCGCAATTGAGTGTCGTGTTTGTTGCTGATTTAGTTTTTGTCTTGCGCAAGTACCTTGTTACCAGGTAGCCTTAAAAGCCCAGCTGACAACTGCTTTTAGCCCGAAGAACTGACAAAATACACAGCACTAACACACAAACGCGAACAGATATTAAAGATTTCTACCAATAAAATACATGCAGTGCTTGTTGTAGTTATGCGGCTACCTGATACGAGGTACATTGGTCTTGCGTTATTTTCACTCGATAGTTCGTTCGATCACGAATGCCGTAATGGTCCCAGGGTCTATTTACGTATACTACATACATGTACGTACTGGTTCGCACTGATTTCCATTTTTTTGAATCGAAAAAAAAAACAGTTTTGGAATAGCTCAGCCATCTGTAAGCCGACTTATTTATATTTACTTCTTGGAAGAGTCTCAGCCTGATTATAGTAGTCAGAGGCGTTTAAAATATTTTTCGATGGGCAGAAACGGCAGAGCAACGGTATTATGTTACTGTATATGAAGAACATGATTTGTCGATGTGTTCACTTCGCTCATACTTTTGCTTTATTGCAGTAATTCGTGTATGTTTCAAAGCAAATTTTGTGTATTTACATTTAGAAACTAAGTTTTTGCTTTAATTTTAATTTTTTTATTTCTGAGGTATTTGTCATGAGTTAAATAACTGTCAAACAAAAAATTACATTTCATGCCAAACTTTATGGCGAAGATCGATGCCTGAACATGGCCGACACATGAACATGAGCGGTCTTCATTAGCTATAAACGATGTTTGACAGCGGTTATTAATAACTTTTCATTTGTATTATTTATACACAAAAACATATGTAAGACGGCCCTATTAAAAATGTAGGCAAACAAAATGTTTAACTTTTATTCTTTATACATACATAAATATTTATGCATATTTGTATATATTGTTTATTTGTTTAAGTTCGTCGTTAATATTATTCATCGTCGTCTGCAGTTTGTACCGCTGAACGGTGCAAAGTGGTGTTTTGGTGTGTTTTCAAATGGTGTCGTAACTTAAAAGATTTTCCGCAAGGTTCGCACCTATAATGCAAATAAATAATATCTGATTTAATCAATTTCTTACGAGACAAGTGTGCTTAGACGTTTTTGATATTATGATAATACGATATGCGTTTAAACATGACGGATAATTAGTTATTTATGCAAATTACCTGTATGACCTTTCATTTGAATGAGTCTTCATATGATTTTGCAGCGTTGTAGACAAAGTAAAGGTCCTGCCACAATCGGAACACTCAAAAGGCTTTTCCTTTGTATGAGTCCTGAATATAAAATTTTCCAATTATTATGTGGCATACATAATTATAAAAACAAGCCTACCTTTCATGTCTAATATGTGAGCTGCGATCATTAAACCGTCTGCCACAGTACTTACACTCATACGGTTTTTCTCCAGTGTGAATGCGCATATGAGCTTGAAGGTTGCAGGCAGTAATAAAACTTTTGAAGCATATTCTATATTATTGAAATATTGTTGACCCAGTTGAATTTATGTTAGCAACATGCCTTATTTAATAAAGTTACTTACTCGCATTGATGATCTTTGTGTTGTAAATGAACTTTCATGTGAAACTTCAATCTGGTGTGATTAGCAAATCGATTGCCACAGAGTTTGCAAGCGTATACTTGAACTGGATCATTAGCAGTGGCTTTAAACAAATTGCGATTCATTCTTAGCTTTGGCTTTTTGCCCAGCACAATGGTAGAACGCTTTTTCAAAATTTTTTGGTCATGTGAATGCGACTGTTTATCCAAATCGTTGCTTAAATTAGAAGTGTTTGAATTATCTTCGTAATATTCCATTTCTTTTGTGTTCACAGTTGAGCTGACTTGTGCTTGATCTTCATTATCATTTTGTACTTGATCTTGCCAGTCATCCATTACCGATAATTCAATACTTTTATCTTGTTTTTCTTCTTGATCTTCATCGGCATATTCCATACTTTTTTCAGACACTGTATCTTCGTTCTCTATTAAGTCACAGTCGCCATCGTCAGAATCAGTTTGGTGTATTTTGCTGGGTAATGCGATATTACGTTTCTCTTCAGCATTTTTGTTCGATTCATTTGAGCTTTGGTTTCCTTTATTATTCTGCACCATCGTATCAAATGTTGTGACACGATCACCTTCATCGTCGGTTATTATTTCTGTATAAAATATACCTTCATCACCTGACATCTCTATAATCTCCTCCATTTCCACCGTGTAATCAGACGCATTATCACTTAGATCTGGTTTAAGTTGCTTTTCCTGATCCTCTTCTGGATCATCGTCGCTTTTTTTATCACGGACCTTAACATCTCTTTGTTCGTCACCGTTGTGTTCAGATTGATCTTCTAACGAAGAATCTGCATTATAATCGTCATCGGCTGCAATTTGGCATATTGATATCTCCGGCTTAGGCAAAGTGCTTGCAGATTTTGTTCGTTCTACTATGCATTGCAAATAAGTATTTGAAGAACGGCAAGTTTCACGCAACTGTATTGCGCTATTAACTGTTGTCACACATTTGGTGCAAATTTTGTCAGGCAAAGAATCATCTGGTTTCATCTTAGGAATAAATAATATCATAATTCTACATAGTTTTGTTACAAAACATTTATTATACTTACGGAAACCCCAAAGAGTTCAAAAATGTTAAATGCTAATTTTTTCTTTACTGTAAACAAGTTTACAAGTTCAATATTGCTTCCACAATTGGCTTTTCTGGAAGTTTTCCGTTCCTCCTTAAGACACACACGACAAATATTCCACTTTATACTAATTTCCATGTTTGCTAACTTTTCTTATTTTGATTATGATACAAACAATGTCAAAGAATTCAATTATTTGAAAAATTTTGTAGCATCAAGCAAGATTTATTAAGGAAAAACTGCATTTATGTACACCGAGGCAACAATTTCGGCGGTGGCGGCGTCGCATAATAAATTTGGCGGCTCATTTGAGCTTCACACAGTGCACAGTGCTGCCACCTCAATGTTTTCTTTTCAGTTGTCAAAAAAAATTTTCTGTTAAAAATATTTTAAAAAAATCTCTTCCTTTTCCATGAGGTCGAATTGAGTAGCACTCCAAAAATGTGCCCATATATGTATGTCGAAATTCTTTCGGAGAGCACCGATTTTTCACTTAGTCAAAATTTCAAAAGATTTTTAAAAATATCTCAAACACAATTGAGAAATGGCACTTACACCAGTAAATATACACCACATTCTTGTCTTCCTTTTTCATGTAGTCCGATTGAGTTACATTCCAAAAATGGGCCCATATATTCGCAAATTCTTTCAGAGATCACCGATTTTTCAATTAATCAAAATTTCAAAAAAATTTTTAAAAAAATCTCAAATACAACCGAGAAATGACACTTATGTATATCAGAAAATATACTACATTCTTGGCTTGCTTTTCCATGTGATCCAATTGAGTTGCACTCCAAAAATGAGCCCATATATATGTACATACCCAAATTCTTTCAGAGACCACCGATCTTTCACTTAGGTAAAATTTCAAACTTTTAAAAAAAATCTCTATGCAATTGAGAAATGACACTTATACTTTTTAAAAAAATCTCAAATGTGAAAAAGTGACTTTTGGAAATCAGACCAAATCAGTGGAGAGAACGTCTGTTGAAGAAGTAGATGTACTATGCATTGTATACTCTTTCTTTCCGCATAAAAATATCTGTAAGAACGTTTTTTCTTTTGTCTTGATACACATTTTATCTGTATACTTCGTGCTACAACTGACAGTGACGTGAAGGATTTTCATTATAATATAAAATAGGTATAAGGCCAGCAGAGGAAATGTCAATTTTATATTAATATCAATAAATAGACGTAGACGTTGGGGATTTTATATCGTGATGACTCATTTTTTTTTTTTGCTTTTATAGAGTTAACTTGACAAAATAATTATGTTTAATTGTTATAATATTTATATGATAATACATTTATAGTTTCTTTATTTTCTAATAAAAAATATTGATTTTTCAGTTTTTGTTACAAAAAAGTACGGTTCACGAAAAGTGACCTTTCATAATGATTATATTGCTACGTTTCTACCCTCTAATAAAAACTGGATTTGCGGATTCTTTGATTGTAAATGAAATAAAACACACTCAGCTATTTTATACACACACTTTCACTTCCGTTCGCTCTTTATTAATTATTCATCTGTGTTAAGCACTCTGCTAATACACTTTTTCACTGTTATACAACTACTTTAAAAATTCGAACTGTTTAATGTTGATGATAGCACGTTAAAAACCAGACTGTCCCAACAGCTCGCATGCATGATGCGAGCTTGCCGCATGCATGACACGAAGTTGCCGAATTCGAGAACCATCGATACAGTTATGCAAATGACATGAGCGCCACCAACGGACAAATCGATCTCGAAAGTTCTAAGACAACAACCTTTGTGCTAAAGATTAAGATGTGGCATCACCTTACGAGATCATTTTCGAACAATCTATAGCTGGCCGTATTTATTTAAATTGCGTGGTGGTGTTTTTTTTCCTTTTTGACACAGATGTCGCTGCATATAAAATAGCTGAGTGTGTTTTATTTCATCTGCAATCAAAGAATCCGCAAAAACCGTTTTTTTTAGAGGGTAAAAACGTAACAATATCATAAAGCTGACACATTAACTGTGATCCCAATTTGCAAATGAGAGATGGCCCGCACTTTTTATTCGTGCTAGTTTGGGCAAGTACTTGCAAAAGACTTTAAAATCTAGAAAACATTTAATTTCCACAAAATTTGTGTTTCAATTATCATTACAGCATCAAAACATACCATATACCTATTATTTTTTAGAATAGATATGTGATTTTTAGTGTTCCCGTAATTTTGTGCATTTGTGTCTCCGTACTTGAGAATTTAACAAACATAATTTATTTTTTATAAAAAAGGCCATTAATTGTCTCCAATATTTTAAGTTTTTGTACAAAAGCAGCATGTGCACCGCAAAGAATCAAAATCAATTTCACATAAACAATCGCCAAGTACAGACAATAGCTTCCCTTTCCGAAATCTTCGATACCTCAAGAATTGCCCAACTAAACTTGCTCTGTGTGATCTAACGTTTACTTTGCCGAACAAGCACGGGAGCACAATTGTTTGTGTAGTATAATGTGTACTTCCACAGAACTCGGTAACACTGGCATGCAGCTAATTTTTTTATTACTAACTCTCTCTTCAGAAAACTTACCATCTTGATAAGTTTAAGCCGGGCTAAGACCGTCTTACCTTCAAACTAGACATTAACTAAAAACATTCATGTGCACAAAAAAAATCAAACAGAAACGAGAGAACACCTGTAGCACAAGTCAGTCTTGGGAGACGCGTGATTAAGTAAACAACGTTATTGCCCGTGAAGCGCATTTTGAATTTTTCCATTAATTTTTTTTTTTGTTAACGGAAAGAAGTACATAAAGCATAGAGTATACTAGCAAAATATTGTGTCTTAAAGCGCAGCTCAAAACCAAACGCGATAAAAAAAACTAATGAGATTGAGATAGAAAAAAATGCATAGATGAAAAGAAATGTAAGCAAAACATAATAATTTAAAAAATAGAGGTGACTTTCACTACGGTTCAAAGCGCAACAAACTCCAATTTAATATGTAATTAACTTAAAACTCAAATTAAAAATGACACAGGTTTCTGATAAAGCTTAAACATCAAGACAATTTTTTTCTTCTTATAAGCCACACAATAAAACTCATGATGGGAATATGTTAAAAAATTATTTAAACATTCCCACATTTTAACATCATGCTAAAGAAAAGAAGACAATTCATGTGTGCTTAAAACATAGTACATGCATACCTTTGTATGTATGCAGTAATATGCAGGTAGCTATGTACATATGAACGTACGTACGAGTACGTGAGTGCATCTGCATAATATGCATACGTACGTATGTACATATGTATGCACATAGCTATGTACATCCTACAAACTATTTCATTAGTTTGACATCTGATGATGTATAATAGGACATGCATATGTATGTATGTATGTATGTATTTGGAGCTTTAAAAAATATTACATGCACTTGTAGGTAAGTGCACAATGTGTTTGCATTGCAAAACATTGTTAACACAAATATACATGTACATGTGTATGTGAATATGTACATATGTATGTACATACAATAAAATATTATTAACAAAAATCATAAATATTTACCATCAGTCACTAAATTGAGTTAAAGAACGCCAAGAAAAGGAAATAAAAGACATTAAACAACAACTTTACATCATTAACAATACATCAGTGTTGCCAGCATACAAAAACAAAAATTTAGTTCTTTTACTTTCTGTTCAACAATTAAAAATTCTTACAAATTTGCAACAATTGTCAAGAATTCGCAAAAAATTTGCAAATACAACAGCAAGGGAGAGTAAAAAAATTGAGATGCAAAAAATTTCTTTAAACTTTTTGCTAGTAAAATTTTTACTTGCAAGAATTTTTCAATCAGCTGTTGTAAATGTGGAAAATAAATTTTCTGAAAATATTTAAAAAAGTATAACTTTGCAAAATTTTAAAATTACAGATTTTTAAAACGATAAGAAATCATATTGTTATTGTAAATAAAATTCAGTATTAAGTAATGACCTGGAGCACCAGAGTCAGAAGAACTAGATGTACATATATAGGGTTGTAAATATTATGAGTATGTATGTGTAGGTATCCGGTACATAACGTTAGGGCGATAGATAATTTAAGAATTTCTAAAATAAATTTATAAATAAACTAGATTTTTTTGCAAATAAATTAAATAGCTTTCATTTGTAGATCCTTTATTAGCAAAAACATTTCCGAACAGTACAACTGATTATTTCAGTATTTGAATTTGTATTAAGTTATTTTGATCTTATGTATATTTTTAATGTCAACCCAAACCCCTCTTTGCTTTCTTAGAGGTTTTTAAACGCTTTCACTTAATATCATGTTAAATGACAGGATCGTATTTACGACATTTCTTTATTCATTTTACTATTTCTCAAATTTAAGAGTATTTGTTAAGTACTCATATATTACAACACCACTCTAGTTTGCTAATTTTAAAGCGTTCTTTTACATTTTGATATTTTTTGGAGTAATTATTGCCTAACAACGTAAATTTACCATAAATCTTCAACTTGGATTTTGGAGGTCGAGCTAAGAAACACACCAAAACTTTTTAAAATTAACAAAAAAAATTTTTAAAATTTTTTACAATGTATTCGTTTGTTTTAAGTTTTGAAAAAATGTTCACTTTGACAGTTGCCTTCAAGGATTATTGCTCGGCAATGTCGTTTAACAATAATTGCTGACATGTTAATTTATTGCTTTGGCCATCAAATTTGACAGTTGCTACAGCAATAACTGCCAAACTTATCGCCAGTTTGGTCTCTACATTGCATTACAGAAGCAACTTTCTGGCGTTTACACGCCAAGTTTCGCAGTGGAAATTTTGTCAGGTACACTATATAACACATAAGGCCTAAAACCAGCTGTTGTTTTATAAAGAAAACATATTTTTGATCATTTTGACATAGGATAATATCAATTTCAAGTAATAATAATTTATTACGGTGTGTATTTGCATAACAAAAATATTACTGCTCTTGTATTTTGTAAATTTTAAATGTAATACAAATTCAATATGCATATCGGCATCGGCATTGCCTACATTGCTCTTTGAATATCGGTTGCTCCATTATGTTAACATGGTTTGACGCCTAAAAAAATAGAATGAATTTATTTTTGCTTGTGGAAACTGTTGCGGATGCAATCCAAATGAAATTCGAAAAAATATTTAATTTTCCATAACCTGCATAAACGGTTTAAGTGTTATTGAGGAAATTGAAAATTTACAATCTATCTTTATAAAACGGCAACACTGCTTTTTGCAGCACACGTCTCTCACCTGCATGTAAATGTACAATAAATGCTACAGTACCGTTAAAAGTGCCCATTTATGCATTGTATGAGATTTGATATATGAGAAATTTATTTATAATTGTCTTAAGCAGAAACTCTTTTGTATATGTGTGCGTGTATGAGTACAAAGCAAAAAGAGACTAATTCAAACGCTACTAAATTCACTACACACCATTAAGCTAAGAAATTGCAACAATAGCGACAACTTGTAAGTACAAGAACAAACATAAAAATACAAATAGATCAGTGCAGCTGCTTTATTCAACAACAATGAAAAGAGAGATAATAGTTGAGTTCCCGTCAGTGATGCCGCCAGCTACTCACAGCATTATACACGGTAGTTGATTCAAAATTATATGAAATCGCATGAAAGAATACAAAAATTCCATTCGAACATTTTATATATTCTAAATGGAGGGAAAATTTAATTTTTCGCTAGAGATGTCAAATGTATGACCAACCCCCAACAACTTTTTCTTTTCAATATTTTTTGCGAACACGGCTGACTGCCATACAAAAGTACAATAAATTTAAATTTGGGCACCTCTAAAATGATTTGTTTGAAATGTCGTACTGGAACTTTTTTTCTTCATGCCAAAATCTACCGAAAAATACAAGGCACAATACCGACAAAATGTTGTTCTTACAAATCGACCCACCCTATTAAACATACATTCCTACTCATACAACCATTTTTATTTAATCAGAGAAAAGTAGAATATTCATGAAAGAGGTTACCAACCAAAAATAAACCGAAGACAACAAAACAGTGGAAAAGCACTTAATGCAGTTTCACTTGCATGTGCATACAAACACACACACGTACATATGTATGTGTGTATATGCATGCGGTAATATCTGCTAAAATATAAGAAATCAACATGGGAAATCATTTCAATAACAAAATTGTTATGCCAGCTTTAGATTACTTTAGCAAACAAAAAAAAAATTTGTTTTCATCACCGGCTGATAAACTACATACATATGTATGTATGTATGTATGTGCATACATACTAGTGAACATAATTACGTACGTATGTTGTAAGGCGCATACGTAAGTAATGCTGTATTACATTTGGGAGACAGTTCCAAAGCGAGGATTAATTAGACAATTTCAAAAAAAAGGATGAAGTTCTCAATTTGTGTGTGTGTGTGTGTGTTTTTTTGTGTTCCATTTTGTTAATTTTATTCAGTTCAGAACCGAAATCCGAACATGCATCAACGGTTATTTTGTGATTGATATTAATTAAGCAAGGCAAGGTAAACATCAGAGAGTTTTAGCTGGGGCACAACTAGCTGTTTCGAAGCTGCAACACTTTACGTCAGCACCCATTCTTGAATTCACAGGCTCAGCCACCCAAGTTGCTGTACATTTTCTGTCTAAATTTTAATTATCAAAAACAACAATTACTATTTTTAATTATATTTAGCACTGCATATGTACCGGATGAAAATAATAAGTGGTGCTTTTGCTGAAATTAAAATTTAGACAGAAAATATAGAACAACTTAAAGGTCCAAATAGACAATTAATTACATAATTGTTTTCGGTCTTTTTGAGCCACTGAAAAAGGCAGAAAACAGCTAAGGCCTGATTAGACTATTATACTGTGTATTAATACTTGTCAAAAATGCAAATAATACGTGCTGATAGTCTAATAGTCTAACTGCAATCCGTCATACATACGAAAAATAATACGATAAATATTTGACATCCCAAACGACTTTGTTGTTTTTTGAAACTTTTCAAAACGATAATACTTCTCATTGGCTCAGCGTTGAGTTTTTTAGCAAGCCAGCTATTTAAAAATTGAATAGTCAGCTATTTCATAGCCGATGGCGTGCCGTCACTGATAGTATTTTTTGTTGTTATGCAACAGTACAAATACAATCAACGGTTGCTCGTTGCATGAAGATTGTGAGGAAAAGTAATATACATATTTTGCAAAACGGTTAAAGGTTTCTTTGAGCATTTGAAATTCTAGAACAAGTATTAAGGTTTCAAATTTTCTTTTAAGTTTTTTCGAGTCTTCTACTGACTGACGAGTTCAGTAGCATCAACGAAATGTCGACGGCAAAAATAGACAGCTGTGAAAAAAACAGAAGACCCATTTAAACCTAGAACAATAAATGAAAAGCAAATCAGCTGGGGAGCAACTAACTGGTTAGTAACCGCCGCAATACTCGAGCTCGGCTGAACGTAAACGCAAGTGTTAATTACACATTTTGATGGGCTTACTGACTCGATTTGACTGACACAAAATTAGAAAAGATTGTGTTTATCATTTTTGTCTTTTATCATTAGTATAGCACAATCAACAAATATACATATGTACATATATGTATCAATATTTCGTATTATGAGCTGACGTAAGAACGCAATAAAGTAACCATAACAAAAAACACGTGCATGCATTCGATAAGTTGAACAAAATACATATGTATATTGGTTTTAAACCCATTTAAAATGAGTATAAGCCTTAATTAAAATTATAATGACAAAGAAAAGATCAACGAACGAATAAAAAAGAAAAAAAAAACATTATCTAAAGTTTTAGTGGAGTTTTGTTTTTCTAACAAATAAACATTTATCAACAACCTCCATAAAAATATTTATAATTTGCATACACAAAGAGCAGATTTTGCGTAATCATTTAAATGAATATAAAATTGAAATAGAATGAAAAAATTCTTCATTACGAAAAATTTGTATAACAAAACGTTGGTGTGCAATTAATTTGGAAAAAAATCAACCGCAAAAATATTAAAAAAAAAAGATAATTAAAAAGTATACATAATGTATATATCCACCATTTCCGCATATTTGCTTCGTTCGAGAGAAGTAGCAAAAGCAGGTTCTATTGTAAAAAACAGAAAGATAAAGAAATTTATATGTATGTATATTACAATAAACCTGTTCGATTATTATTTCAGGCACTTTTTGAATTTTTTTTTTTTGTTACTCGTATTAGGTCCGGAGATATAGATTTACAGACTTATCCCTAAAAAATGGGGTTACCTAAATGTTCAAAGTCAAAAAAAAAAGTGACAAAGTTATATCGAGAATTTTTCAATGGGTATTAAGTTCAGTTTATAGTTTTTTCCTGTTTCTGTCCTTTACATAGATATGTATAAGAAAACCAAAAACGTACCAAAATTCAGTTTTTACCCGTTTTATCCCCTTAGTGCTCAAAAAAAGACACCTGTCCGTTTATTTTTATTATACTTTTGGGTCCTTTTTGAATTTTTGTGCTACCTGTTCAAAGTCCGAAGATATTGAATTACCGATTTTACCCTCTTTTACCCGTTTTTACCCCTTTCCGGCTCGAATTTCCAAAAATACCGTCTTAGTGGATCCAGACACCAGAAGAACTGCCCATATACGTAATTTGATTACTCTAGCTTTAGCCGTTAGGGCTGGGCGATGATCCCCCAGTCAGTCAGTCAGTCACGTTACAATTTTATACATACATATATAGATCACACAATTTATAGGAAAATGTATGATCAACCGCCAAGAATTTTTTTCTCCCTAATATTTTGTTTCAAGTACACCGACCTCGTATTACAACACCACCGCTTCTTAGAGTAGAAATACAAAAATATAAAATAAGAAGAAACTCGGTTGCCTCGAAAATTATTTTTGTATGTGTGGTAGTGGAACTTATTTTTCCTCATGCCAAAAGCTATGGACAAGTTGATAAATATCAATTGCTAAATCAATATGTATTCAAAATTATGAAAACTGGCGATAAGTCAAGTGGTGAATGCTCCAACAAAAATTAAAATAAAAAATCGATGCAGCGTAGTTTAGAAGGTGACACATTTATTGCAGATCTAGGCGGGGGGTCCGATCTAATGGAAGAACAAAACTTTATGTAGAGAATTAATTTATTATTCTACATATAAATAGACGTATATATAGAAATATGCAATTAAAAAACCTTTCGTTGATGCTACTCAACTCGTCACTAGAATCGAAAACCAAAAGTATGTTTTGAAAATTAAGGGCCTATTTCTCACCTACGAACGTTGTCGTTCGTTCGCACAATTACATTGAAAGCAAAAACAAAATATTGAATATTGTTTTTGCTTTCAATGTAATTGTGCGAACGAACGACAACGTTCGCAGGTGAGAAATAGGTCCTAATACTAGTTCTATTATTCTCATGAAATTGACGAGAATATTGAAACAATTAAATAAATAAATACAAAAAAATAAATAATGCAAAAAACCACTTAATCGCTTTGCTACGACTTGTATTTTTTGAAAATATTAAAAAGTAAAGAATACTAAAGCTTTTAAGCTTTCTCGAGTCTACTGACGAAGTGAGCAGCATCAACGAATTGTCGGCTGCATATAGACGGCTGAAAAAGACAGAAGACCATTAAAAAGGTCTATTTAAAACTAAAATATTAAATTTTATTACCCCCTAATTCCTAAAAATTATAACATGCTTATAAGACTGTTATTTGACATATTTGTATGGAAAATCTGTCAAATAATAGTTTTATAAACCTGTTATAATTTTTATGAATTAGACGGTTAGACTCTTGTAGCAAATATTTAATTAATTTTTGTATTTACCGAGCTAATTTTGAATTACATAATATATATAATATAATATAGTATAGTATATATTAATATAATATATAATATAGTATATAATTAATATTATACAAATTTACCATGATGTTTAGCAAATATTTTGTCATATCAATTTTACATGGCAGGTTTTTTCTGTGTGCTTGTATGTAAGCATGGGCACACACATGTATGTGAATAAATGTGTACGTATGGATTTCTAATAAAATCAAAGATTAAATACTCGAAAAACATACATACATCTTAATTCACTTGCCCATTCAAAAGATTAAATATCTTTTTAATTTATATAAACTTCATTCAAAATCAATTGCAAGAAATTAAGTGGACATTTGTTATAAAATTTAAATTTGTTTAAAAAGACTTTACCGTTACAATACAATAAAAGTTGACAGATGTCAAGATAATGCCGTTAACTAAAGAGAATATACTGGAAAAGAAACAAAAACTTCAACAGGGTATTTGAACAAATTAATTATTAATTATCTACATACTAGTGATGTAGCAAATGCTTGTATTCGTATTCGTCTTACCAAATATTCGTCTACTTTTTATTCATTTATTTATTTATTTGCTGTTGGCTGAAATTTCCTTAAATCCCCATTTCTGGCTACACATCGGGTCTGTACGGAATAATATTCGAAATCCTTTTTTCAAAAAACAAATCTATTAATTTCTTTATTTTATTGAATAAAAAAAGAGTTTTTCGAAAAATTTCAAAAAACAATTCAAAGGGAATAGAATAAACTATTTTGCCAAATTAATACGGGAAAATCAAAATATTAAACAAATCATTGTAATGGCAACGCTGAAAGCTATAAAATGGGTTTGTATGTGTTAGTAATTAATTTGTTAATGTGTTAGTTTCCATCAGCTATTTCTTGCAGGGTTGTTTAAGCTAGCTAGGAAAGAAGTGCGGGCTGTCCCGTGCAAGCTCTCCCACTTGCATGAACTTTTAGTACGGGAACAGTATTCGTGCAAATTGGGTTCCCGCGTACTCTTAATGTTGAGTACGGGATCACCAAACTAAAAGCAAACTCGAAGATGAACCTGCACTGATTTTTTTTTTTTTTTTTTTGCATAAGAAACGTCTAAATACAATGAAACATTATTCATTAGATTAATGAAACCTTCATTAGCTGACATTCAATGACAAGTTTCATTAGCCGAATGAAGAAATGCATTGTCAGAATGAAGGTTTTCATTTTCAACATTTTAAGAAATTGAGCCGAAAAAGATTATCGTTTTTATTTTCTTTTTATCTCTGACTAATGCACATGTAAATACATACCGACAAACGAACTAATAAATATAAAAACTAAATGAATACAAAAAGATGAAATAAAAAATATTATTGAGACACAACAGGCACGCACAACTCTTACCAAACACATGTACATACATACATACATTCATATATATTGTAATACATTCCCGACATAAATATATTTTTCTAATTCTTTTTTGTTGTTTTATTTACAGCATACGCAATAAGCCACCATTAATCAAAAAAATAATAAGTCGTAGCAACTCACGCACTGAAACCACTGAAACCGGTTGGTAGGCTGGCTGGTTGGTTGTTTGATAAATAAACTACTAATGATAGTCAAGAAACATGCTTGGAAAACGCATAGAAAATGTTACCACTGATCTTGGTCGGAGAAATCAATGAAAAAGAAAGTGAATACTTGAAAACAAGTAATAGTAGTAGCAGTAGTACAGAAAATTGTTATAAAAAGGAAAATTTATTCACATCCAGATTGCACTTATGCAAGTGCAAAAAAAAAAACACAAATAAGAAAATTGCGTTACTCAATTAATTGAGCCAAAACTTGCCAAGCTTATAGCTACCGAATTCAGAGTAAAACTTATTATTAAGCACATACATACATCTAGAAATGTTCAACACGATGAGAGAAGATGACATAGAATTTGCCATTAAGGTGGTGATCGTTGGCAACGGCGGTGTAGGCAAGTCATCCATGATACAGCGATACTGCAAGGGCATTTTCACAAAAGATTACAAAAAGACCATAGGTGTTGATTTCCTAGAGAGACAAATCGAAATCGATGGAGAAGATGTACGCATTATGCTGTGGGACACAGCGGGTCAGGAGGAATTCGATGCCATCACCAAAGCCTATTATCGGGGTGCTCAAGCCTGTGTTTTAACCTTCTCGACCACGGATCGGGCCTCTTTCGAGGCTGTCAGAGAATGGAAGCGTAAAGTTGAAAACGAATGTCAAGAAATACCCACAGTTGTTGTTCAAAATAAAATCGATCTCATCGATCAGGCTGTTGTCACAGCCGACGAAGTAGAGTCCTTAGCCCAGCAATTGAACTGCAGACTTATAAGGACATCGGTCAAGGAGGATGTGAATGTGGCATCGGTGTTTCGTTACTTGGCAACCAAATGCCATCAACTAAGTCAGGTCTGTTATACAGAACAGCAACAACAACAACAACAACAGCAACAACAGGGTTCGCAAGCCAACGGTGCGCATAGTCATGAAAGTCACAAGACCATCAGTGCATTTAGTCCTACTTTTACCAAATCAAAGTCCACATCGGGCACCATCAAGCTGCAAAAATCCACAACAGCCAGAAAGCGTAAAATACTATTTAAAAAATGTGGCATAGTATGAAAAAATAAATAATTACAAGAAAGTTTAAATCAACGTGTGCACTTTTCTCACTGTAAGTTTATGAAAGCGGCCAATATATGCACGTATGTATGTATGTATGCATGTATGTATATATGTGTGTATGAATGTATAATTAAAACAAAAATATTACTCATCTTGAAAAATTCATCATCGAAATAGAAGAAAAACAAAAAGCACCATCATTGATTAATACCCAGAGTTTCCAAAAATTATTGGAGCATAATTAACACCTTCTTAACCAGACAAACTAACCATCTACATATGTACATACATATGTATGTATGTATATATACATAGATGTATGCAGCTATCTACACATTTCTAACGTTTGTATTATTAATTTAAAAGGCCACAGTTTTTAAGATTAATAATACAGATGGGAGGGAGTAACAAATAACAAACGGTATGTTAATTTATTACATATGTACATACATATGTATGTATGTACATATGTATATACAAAAGATAAAACCCAAACAAATTTAACGAAAAAATGTTTATTTGTATTTCAGCTTGATTATTTAAACCGATTGCATCGCAACGTGAAAGTCGTTAAATCGGCCTTCCAGAGCTCGAAAATACTCGTTAAGACAGTTTTGACTAGAGACTGATATCATTTATAAATGTTAAATATGTATTAAACTTGATACTTATGTATGAACACTAATTAACTTATTTTAATTAATTTATGTAATTAAATTCGCAACTGTATAGATAAAACTTTTGATGCGTGTTCAATTTCCATGGAAAGAAAATGCTTAGAAAAATTGTTCCAAAATAAATGGCACAACGTGCATAAATTTTTGTTAATAAGAAAAAATTTCTTCGCTATTCCAATAAAACTTAATCTGTAAACCCAAGAGAAACTTTAAAACTATTTTTGTATGTGCTTATAAATTCGAAGATGTGGGGAACATCCCATGCCCTGTAACTCTTGCCATGCGAAACTTTTCTTAATAGAAAAGTTTCGTATGTGAAACATATGTATAAAAATAAAAATATCGGTTGTTTGTGAACTTTTGATGAGAGCGGACGTGCTTTTTTTTTTTGTATACACTGGACACTAAACAGACAATTTGCAACAGTTAATCAGACAGCCGAAATGTACTTTGTGGCAGTGGCGTCTTTTTGACAGTTTCCAGAAATTGTACAAAAACAAAATGCATGTTATTTTTCTTGAAGTTGTTCTTGTTGTAAGGAAGAGGTTACCTTATTAGTTGTATCAGGAATTGTAACAATTTTTCAATAAATTGTTATTTTATTTTTTTTTTTAATTAAATTACAGTGAAAAAATTTAAATTTGGTCAATAGATTAAATATAGACAGCCAGTAATGAAGAGCTCAGGTAGTAGGAGGGCTAAGCGCTGCTGCTTATAAACAGTATGCAATTAGTTGACCTGGGTTCGAATCAAATTGGGTTCTGATGATCATCGTGGTGGACGTGAAACAGCAGTGGCATGTACCCCAGCCAATAAGTCTTCAATTTTACTTTTTTTTTTGTCTTTTTTGAAAATGGTGATCAGCACAATTTACGTTTTTAAACGTTTCTTTACAATTCATACAGAAAACATTAAGGTCTATTTTAAGACCTAAAATAATACCCTTCAATTGGCTCTTACCCCCCATTTAGACATGCAAGTAACTTGTTGCAAGTTGTGTGTACATATTAACAACCAATACACTGACAGTTACAATAAAAGCTGTTGCTACTTGCTTGATTGCTTACACGGGCAAGTGTAAGATCATTTTTAAAATGTCGTCAAAGCAAATGGTCTTAAAGAAAATTGCTTTACTTTACTAAATAAAAGAATCAAATGAAAGCAATAATAACAAAACAATTATGCGGAACAAACTACTAAATCACTGTTCCATTTTTTTATATTTAAAAAATCACTATTATTTGCCCTTTTTGTGTATTGTTTATTCTGTTTTTGGCCGTCTATATGACTTTTTAAAGGCTGGGTTGCAAAGTATTGTCATACGAACTGTTATGAGGCAGCAAGTTATACATATAGCTTTTTTGTTTATCAAATAAATAGTAAATGTATATTAAGAATCCATTAAAGTCATATTTTACTTCAACTTTTTTTATATTTTATCTTATTTTTCGGTATGTAAGTTAAAAAAAAATTATTCCTTGTAAGTAATCTATTAAAATTAAAAGTATGAACTTTATAAGGTAACACTGTGCTTTTTGTCATTTTACCCGGCATTTAGACGGGAAAGTACTATCATTCAATTTTTGTATACGTATTATGAATAAAAATTTCTGTGAAATCTGTGACTTTCATGAAAATTGCTTGCTCAATTTCAAAGGAACGTTAAAGTTCATTTTAAAAATGTCGTCAAAGCGAAGAGTTGCAAGTGTTATTATTTTAAAATATAGCTCCCAAGACAACTACAAACATGAATTTCTTCTCGAAACATTCGAAAATAATTTTTATTGCTAAACATTTATTAATTAATTCAAAAATTATCACTCTAAATATAATTCATTTGTGTACTTTATTCATATTTGCTGCAAAAATGTTTTAAATATTTTCTAATGTACAAAATAATTTAAAATTCACAATTATTATTCTACTGCAATCTTGAAAATTTGTATGTGCCGTGGAGTAGGCAACCCTGTTTACTACCTTGTCACTTTACTTTCAGTAAATGTCAAAAAATTACTTTCAGGAAAATTTTGCTGAAAGCTGAGTTGTAAGTTAGAAAACTGTGAGTGTGTTGGTACAAAAGTGTGAGTGCATTGCAACTTTCAGGCATTTACTTTCCCGTCGAAATGCCGGGCTACGGACATGCAAGTAAAAAAAAATTACTCGCAATCAAAATCTCTTGCAAGTGAACTCACAACTTGCAGAAGCAAGTGGTAATAGTAAAAAAGTGTCAATGTATTGAGTTACTTGCACTTATACTTGCGTATGTAAATGGAGAATTAAAGCAAATAAATAAGTTCATTTTTTTATCTATAATCTCAAGAATTGTTGCAAGTAACATGAATTGTGAAAAATGGAACATACTTGCGCACAAAGGAATTGCCGAGTGTTAAGCTGCTATTATATTAGAGCGAATAGAGTTGCCATTTCTATATTTTTATTTAGTTGACGTTTCGTTTCCATCTTGTTTTTGATAGCGAAAACTATTTCTATTATTTGTTACACAGAATTAGACCAACTATCCTTTTTTTTGTGAGAAGCACAGGTATTTTTTTATAAATAGAAGCCAAGCGTCTAAAAGAGGAAAAACTTTATAATGCCTATAAGTGATGTCAGTAATATGAAGGCAAGTTCTCTATTTTGTACCGTATGCGGAAAAAACATTAACTTTGATTTTTTTAATAGGTGGCCGACCTGAAACGTGAACTAAAAGTACGTGGACTACCCATAACTGGCAATAAAAACGAATTACAAGAGCGTTTGCAAGCGGCTATGGATGGTGAACCTTTGCTGGAAGATAGCTCTTTAGTTGGCGAAGATATACTTGATGAGGAAGGCGTTCTTTCAGATGAAGAAAAAATTTTAGGTTCAGATGAAAATGAACTGCTTAAAAGCCCCACGAGTACACCAACAACCATTTTGCCAAAGACTGTAGAAACCGGCAACAAAGAAACTGCAGCTTTAGACGATGAAATACTGGAATCGTCCACAACTGTTACAAAAAAGATAGTTTTGAAACGCAAGAGCTCTTTTAACAGCAATGGAGCCATTAACATCAGTACGACAAAAGAAAACACGGAGCCACCACCAACAAAAATGAGTGCACGCAATCCCATTACAATGGGTGAAGACAAAAAAGTGGATGTTGACCACTCCGGAACGGCAGGCACCAAAAAACTAACACAGCTAACTATGCAAGAGCGTCTAGAACTGAGAGCTAAAAAGTTTGGTATTGAAACAAAGCCAACAACTGGACCAGCAATGATATCAAAAGAAAAAAATGCGGCAATTTCCGTGGCACCAGTAGTAAGTAGCGAAAAACAAGTGGAGCTATTAAAGAAGAGAGCAGAACGTTTTGGCTGTGTCACTTCAACAAATCTAGCAAAATTGGATGCTGAAGAACGATTATTGAAACGTAAGCAACGTTTTGGCGGAGAAGCAGAGCCACCAACAAAAACCAAAGTAGCTTTAAATGACAACAGTTCATCCACTGCGTTAACAAAATCACCGAGCGATAGCGTTGAATGGGCTGAAAAGGCACGTAAACGTTTAGAGCGTTTCAAAGGGAGTGTGGCTCCAGCAGTGTCTCTAGATGCTGCAATTGCGGTGGTATCCACGCCAGCAGCAACAACTAATAGCGCCTAATTTTCTCTGTATATTTACGCAAAATCCATTGGAATAAATACAATAGATGTTCTCCACGTTTGTTTCCTTTTTTATTTTTTATTCTACCATGAAAACAGAAACACGTGTACAACTAGTTATAATACCCAGTATAGGACTCGAGCCACACATTGTCTTATTTTAAATTACTGCATAGCTTTTCCAGACTTAAGTCCTCCACTATACATACATTCAACCAACTCTTACTGAGTTTTGCAAAAAAATTTTGTGTTTCAGAAATGTTATGTACATATGTAAGTATATGCAGAAATGTCGCACCCCGGTTCCGATGTGTTTTGTCAACAGCATCCGGCACAACCGTATGTTTATAGAATTTTGCACTAGCCAAAATATTTGATCCTGGATTTTATTAGCAACTTTCGTTTTACATTTATATTTTCTTATTTTAAATCAGTTCTATATTTTTGGACCTGAATTATTAATACATTTTAATTGGCTCTTAAAGCAAATAAATAATTAAATTCATATTTTCTTATTTTTTAATTTAATAAGCGGTATTACTTTAATAAATTTTTTCCTCTACATTGCTTTTTTATTTTGAACCACAATTTCAGTTTTTTTTTCTTTGTTAGAGAATTGGAAAAGAAGAATGAGTTTGTTGTAAAAACAAACTGTAGGCATTCTTCCAGCTTTTTTCAATGTTGGAAAAATTTAAAATTTTGTTCTTGTGTTTGTTGCAACAAAAAGTAAATTTTCATTTTTTTCCAACAAAAAATTAAATTAATACTTTTACTAACTTTTTCTTTCTTTACACTTTTCCAACAAACAAAAAATCTAAAGTGAATTCCTATAATATTTTAAAACCAATTTTAGTTGATTTTTCTGTGGTTAAAAAATATTCACACCAAAACAATTCAGACTCATAAAATTATATTACAATGCAAAAATAGGCTTAAAACAAAGATTAAGAAGCGGTATAATTCACAAACATTTTCAAAGGGCGAAAATATACTTTGATAGGTTTTTGAAGACATTAAGTAAAATATTTTTTGGTAAGACGGCAGCTGGTGCGAAAAATAGTCATAAAATGTAGCTTAATTAAATAACCATTCATTTTGTGCAAATTTAACGTCAAATAAAAAGTGTGAAATTTATTTTTGCAACTTTCAGGTGCTCACACACCTGCCGTGTTTTGCAATTTTTTTAATATTTTGAAAAGCCAAACTGAAACCAAATACTGACGACCTATGAAATATCAATATATAGATATGCCAAGCACATCAAACAGCCTAAAATGTTCGATTATGTTCCTTTAAACCTGAAAACATGTTCCGTGTTTTAGTTCTGCTGCTATTACATGCTTGTGTGCTTCCCATGTCAAAGTGTATCAAACGTTAAGAATGGCTATTAATTGTTCACATTTAAGACGAAAGATTTTACTGAG
This sequence comes from Sturmia bella, assembly GCA_963662145.1. Lineage (NCBI taxonomy): Eukaryota > Metazoa > Arthropoda > Insecta > Diptera > Tachinidae > Sturmia > Sturmia bella. The sequence goes on along the minus strand of OY759168.1, from coordinate 108,460,914 downwards.
ACTAGATGCAAATGCCAGCCCATTTTTTTTTTTTTTTGTTTCTAACTTTAATAAATAGAAAAAAGATTTCGAGATTTTTCTCACTGGAGAATCCAAATATAAAAATGCACCGGACTCATTCTGTATTCATAGATTTATGTACATACATACATACCTAGACCCATTGAGAATTTTGTTGCCAAGTATGTACATAATTATATTTATAGATATGTATATGAATAATAATGGCAAAATTACTATTAAATAATACAATTGATTTGGATATTTACTTACCATTCGACGGCACTAGTTAGTAATGACGAATTGCGTTGCAAATTTCCAAGGTTTGAAATCTTTTGCAAAACTTTGACGGTTTGTATACGACGGAAGATCAAACGTAGATACCTGAAATTCATGCCACTTTTACGAAAAACTAATTAAAACGTTCGCACTAAAATAAAATGTTGTGCAAATGGTTGCAAAAAACTGCCACTATTGTTTCCCCGAAAGTATTGTGGAACAAAATGTTATGGAAAAAAAAGTGCGACCAAGTTTTCGCAGCTCATGATTATGTGAACTGTGTTACCCACCAGCATATTTAACGGCTATTTTATTTTAGAGATCAGTTATTTTTTTACAGCTGTATTTCGATTTGCACACTATTACCACATTTCGCTTCAAATAGTTGAAAATTTGTCGGAGGGCAAAAAATCGATCGAATTAAAATTCGCAATCAAATTCATTCCGAATAATTACTGCGGTAGACCTGATAGTTTTAATTAATCAAAAAATGTGCTGTTTATTTAGCAACTGTTCCGTTTTGATTTCAGAACAGCTTTTTACTCATACGATTTCACACATACATACATATTTGCATTATACAAATTCGATATCTTGCAGAGCATGCCCGATTGGCAGTATTTTAGTCCCAGTTAGTTACAGAAAAAACTGATTCCTTGCAACATGAACATGCGAGCCAAGCCAAGCCAACTGAGTTACAGTTCGCCAATACTCGTCTTGAGTGATCATTTCAGAATGCTTATTTATTTGGAAAGCAAGCTCAAACTTTTCAGGTTATCGCAAAGGAATCGTCGCGTGATGGATCTATGTGGACTGACCATCTATTTCACTTCCCGGCAGCTTGTGCACTTAACCCAAGTTATTGTTAATTATTTATCCCTTCCTCTGTACTAATTTTAGAATGTTTGAAAGCAAGTTAAAGTTCGTGTTAATTATTTATTGGCTGTTTTTATTTATTTTCCATCACTACTACACATTCAAATTAATCGATATTCAAATACATTAACCTTTGGGGGGAAGTGCTAAGTGACTTGTAACTTTTAAAATGTATTTCTTAACATGAGAAGACATCGGTAGGATTTCTTGCACATATACATACACTTTTCAATATGTGAGTATATCTTAAATTTAGATACATATATTTGTTGTATAGCAGTAAAGTTATTCATTAAAATTGTTAAGGATTTCTTATTTTTAGGCTTACAAAAATAAATGAAAAAGAAAGAAAATATCAAACAATATTAGAGAAAAAATAATTTGTAACAAAAAAGTCAACTTATTTATAGCCTGGACTGTTACTTTTTGAGAGTAATTCTTCTGGTAAAATTAAGTTTGAAAAAAGCTGAGGAATCTTAATAAGGTATGAAGAAGTTATGTGGAAAAGGCGATAAGGAGGAAAATTACATATGTCAATAATTCTCTTAGAATTATTTAATCAGTTTAAAATCTAAAAATACAGATGTAGTTGTTGGTAGAGTTAATATATTATTTAAAAATACGTGACTTTGATGGTACGACCATCCATACGAGAACCATCCATTAAAGCTGAAAATAGATTAAAATGTATAAGGGCTTCGTTTTTTTTTTTTTTATAATAACGAAAATTGTTGCTCTTACCTATGGCTAATTCGGCATCTCGTTCTTTAAAGAAACGCACAACTCCAACATCGTTGCCACGAATTTCGGCAAATTTAACTTCGCCAACGTCACGGAATTTGTCGCGAAGTGTTTGCCATGTGCAACTTAGTGGAATCTGCCGCAAAAAATGAATATATTTTTTTGTTTTAACACATACATACATATAAAATGAGATTTCAGTGTTAATACACAAGAATCATACTTACATTTTTAATGATGATGGTATCAGACTTTCGCACGTTGGCCCCCACATTTCCAGCGTTATTTCCACCCGGACCGCCACCATACATGTCCACAGCATTTCCGGAATTGTATTCATTATCGACATTACCACCTCCACCAGAACTATTGTATGAATTAAAAGGGGCTCCTCCCCCTCCACCACTGCCAACACCGGCCTGTGAACTAAAATTTGACGAACTGCCACCAAATCCGGAACTATAGTTATTGCCTCCAGTACTATAGTTATTTGAGAGAGCAGCAGCATTGGCCGAAGTCAAAGAGTCATCATTACCACCTTGGTTATTCAAATTCAAGCCCAAGTTGTTTAGAGATGTTGTTAGCAAAGGGTTGGAGAGAGCAGCCCCCAGACCGCCCACTACGTTTGTCAAAGCAGCCAAATTTGAAGTGTTCAAATTGCCCAAATTCAAAGCAGCATTTGCATTTAAGGGCTTATTTGGTCCTACGGGAGCTACTGGACTGGGCTGCACTACAGGGTTGTTACCAAACATGCCTCCTACATTGGCACTTCCCATGCCACCCATATTGCCACCACCACCAGCACCGCCCATATTACCACCGCCAACACCACCCATATTACCGCCCATCATATTGACACCAACACCTCCCATTTGCGACTGATTGCCATTGTTTTGATTATTGTTGTTGTTGGGCAAATTGCGAGAAACATCCTTCAACGGTTCGCCATTGGGTCCCAAACCAATACCAACACCACCCAAGCCTTCAGGCAATTTCAAACCTTCGCCTTTGTCGGGAATGCGATCTAAACGTACCGTCATGCGACGATCATACAACATTTGACGATCCAGCATAGAAATGGCCTGTACAGCCTCAACAGGATGGTCATATTCAATGACTGCAAAACCACGGCTGTTGCCATCCTTGTCTAAAGACAAATCCACACTCTGTACTTTGCCAGCCAATTTAAAGACTTGTTTAAGCTTCTTGGTGTCCACCTTATAGTCAAGCTAAAGTGTTTGAAAACAAAATTAAGAAAACACAATGTCATTTTCCTGAAACTGAGCACAAGTTTTGTTCCCAAAAATGTATTCGCCAAGATGTTTCTTTTAACTGACCGACTGCATAATTGGCTAAATAAAGTATCCTATAATTCAAAAGAAGGGCCGACCAAGAAGTCCACAATTTTATTATATCCGAAAAGGGAGCAACAACGTCTGGAACTTTATATACAAATGGAAAATGTTTTTGAAATCAATATACTATAAGCCTAAGCCTTAGATAAGACCGGTGATGAATGTATTCTATTCAACTAAATTTATATATAGACTTGAGTGAGATCCAGCGTAAGCAAAAGTTTTGTTAAGGGGAAAAAGAATTAAAGAAAATTTACATGCAAATAATTTCAATATAGATTTCCGAAAGAAAATCGAGTTTCATTTTGAAAGTAAAGCACTCCAATTTTTTTCAGAACTAGTTTTATCTGTAAACATTATTGAATTGTAAATTTAGTCTGGGGGGGGGGCTTCTTTTATTATTTTTTTTTTTTCTTCATCCAAATCTGGAGTTGCCTCACTTTCAATATGAAGAGCCTAATAATATTTTTCTATACGTGCACAGAGGTTTAAAGGTAGAAACATTTTCGTTTTGCTTTGAACTTGCAACAAATTCATTCCTCAATTTTCATGTTCCATGGCCCATACATTATGAACATTTATTTAAAGCAGCCAAACAGTGACTACCACCAAAGAAGCTTTAAAACAAGCAAACACAATATAGAAACACCATAATTTGTTGATAGAACTGACAATATTTGACCTGAAAGCCCAAGATTCTTTACATACACACACATGTATATATGCATAAATAAATTTCTATAAAATAGAAAACAAGCCCCGTAGTGTAATGAATTTTCCAAAAGAAATTGCTTTAAACAATCATTATTATGATGACAGCCTGACGTTTCGACTTGCTTAATATTAAAAATACCAAAGATGCGGCCCCAAAAAGAATTATGCACGTTTTTTTTTCACAAGTTGCACACTATGAAGGAGCACACTAAATTAAACACAGATTTGTTTTTTTTATATATGTAGTCGTCATCTTCTTCAATAAGTCAAAGAAAGAATCAATCAATCGAACATTTTTAAATTAAATACTCACATTCGCAACAAAAACTTTATTATGCAAAGGTCCAGTAATGCCGAGACTCTCCAAAAACGAAGCAGAAAGCCCATAATAATTATAATTCCCTTGTTGATTATTAAAATCATTTGACATCATGTTAAAATTATTACGACCAGATCTAAAAGGAAGAATTCAACAATGTAAAACACACAAACACCATCAAAGAAGAAAAGCAATTTCCTTTAAATCGAACGCAGCAAAATAACCAACTAAAATTTATTTACTTATTTTTTTTTAATGTAATTTTTTGTGTGAATTTTGTTTGATATTCACATCAAATATAACAACAGATACACAAAACTTAAATACATATTATGAATACTTAAAAAAATAAATATTTCTTCACGGACAAAAAATGGTCTCACTTCGTATAAAATTAAAGTATTTTTAAATGTAAAATTTGTCTTACTCACACAATTTTGACGATTGTTTATGAAAACACCACTGTCACAAGAGAGAAATAAAACTGATGTGGAGGATTACACAATTATTTTTTCTTTAACGAAATTGAAAATACTACAAATTAAGAAGTTCAATTTGAAAGTGAGAAAAATTGCGGAATAAAATATAGAACTTTTATTTGAAAGTGCAAAAACTCCAAAAACAAATGAGTACCATATAAACTTGAGAAATTTTTGTATTAAATTAAGCAAATTTCAAATAAAATTAAGAAAAATGGATTTCAAAAAATTATACATAAAATTAAAAGAAAATCTAAAAAAAAAATTCCAATTTTTGTGTCACTTTTTGTCCGTAACTATTTAATATATTGCTTCAAAGAATCAGATTTATAAATGAAGCGACTCACATACCCAACGCACATACAAATAAGGAGAAAGCAGAGGAGCCTTATTTTACTTTTTAAAATTCTTAATTCTTAATTTTTTTTTTTAGCAAAAATTGGGCCTGGAACTTTGTTATACAAAATATAGTTTTTAACAACACTCAAAACATCAGCCCAATCATGAATATTCTCACGAAATTCTCAAAAAAAAAAAAAAAAAAAATTAACGAGAAAATGGTTTCTTCAATCGTAAAATTTCTTGGGAACAAAATACACGAAAGAGTGGCATTCATCTCCAGTGTTCTCAACTTTCATCCCTAAAAATGTCTAAAATAACTTCTTGTCCCAAATTCGTAAAAAATAAAAAATTGGTACATTCTTCCAATTGATAAAATCCATTTGTAACCTTTAGATATTTTTCTGGCTTTCTTTTTAAAGAAGTTTTGAAAACACACCAATATGTTATGTTATGTTACGCGGGCCGCCGGTCCCGAGGCCGGCTCACTTGGGTCCTAGAAAGGTCCCGTTGTGCCTAAAACACACCAATCAAAGAACTAAAAAACCTGACCTTTTTTCTTGTTTTTTTTACACCCATAGAAGTATGTGCAGAATGTATCACAACTGAATTAATTTCTCCTTTTTACAAGTTAACATTCACAATACATAATTGATGCCATGGTTTTACACAAAAATCTGTATGTACATTAGGCTGGGTCAATAGATTTTGGCATGAGTAAAAAAGAGTTTCACCACGACATTTTCCCCTTTCACACCACCAATCAGTCCCAATAATTGCTTTTCTCCAATATTTTTTTCTTTCAATTACACCGCCCCCGTGCCACGACTCCTTAAAAATTCGAAACCCAAAAGCCTCAACAATGAATTTTATATTCTTTTGTAGTGGAACTTTTTTTCCTCATGCCAAAAGCTATCGAAAAATCAATGGCACAATCATTTTTGTCCCTACAAATCGGCCCGCCCCGGCAATAGGAAAAATATGATTTGCCAATGCATTAATAAAACAAAACCTAAACATGTAACAACGATTATAAAAATATGATTTCCCAAAAATCCCAATCCAAAAAAAAGAAAATACTTTTCCTCAAAAAACCCCCTGGTGATTTTCCGAAATTTGTGTCCCCAATTACGAAAACAAATTCTATTTGGAGACAAATCCCCAAAACTGAAAACACTAAGCTATTCCTCGTTTTGAGCCAGCCATTTTATGGTTTGTAGTTTATTTTCAACAGTATTTTAATCGTTCGAGCCTTTAGGTCACTTGTTTTTTTTTTATAAATGTTTATTAAATCTTCTTCAGGAATGTTTTGATGTTTAAAAAAAAAAAAAAAAAAAAAAAAAATTTTTTTTTCAACTGTTAATATTTGTGTTTTATATCACCTTTTTCATAAATATTTGTAGATATTCATTTTGATTTTTTTGATTATTAAAATACGATTTTTTCAATAATGTTCTTGTGTTTGGAATTAAACAAGTGTTTTTTTTTTCATTACATATCTCCCTGGAGAAAAACCCCGAGTGAAATCCTGACCTTTTTTCAATTTCAACATATACATAATAGCTACTTAATTTTCCCTCGGAATTTTTTTCTCAAGGAAAATTTTTTTCATAATACTAGAAATGAGAAAGTTTCGCGTATCAATCGTTCATGATAGGGCTAAATCTTGTTGCTGGTGCTTTAAAACTACATATTCGTTAACGATGATATTCCCAATAAATACTGCACAGGAGTAAAAAAAAATAATTAAATCTTGAACGCGGACAAAATACCATAACTAAGCAAAATTAGATTTTATTTCTTCACTTTTTTTATCTTTCACAACACACATTCCTTCAAATCTAAGTCCCTAAATACATACTGCACATTCCGTTAGAAAATAATTATGTATATTAGAATCAACGTACATGATTTATAACAAACTGAAGATGTGATTTAAGACAAAATAAGTTTCACTTCCCCTTTTTTGTGTGCTCAGAAGATCAAAACCATTGTTACAATTTAAGCCAGTCATTTGATGGAACGTATTTTTAACGAAATTTTAATAGGCCAAAACGCAATCTGTAACTTTTTTCCCGTAGTTTAACCCAAGAGATACTGAAATCAAACTTCCTTCCTAAAATCCAGCTGAAACACTCAAATATTTATATATGTATTTTCCATTTCTAATTATTTTAATTTTGATAGAAGAAATAAAAAATTAAAATTTATTAGTGTTTAGAAATTGTGTACCTACAAAATATTAATAAACCTTTTTATTTCTTGAATACCAAATTCGAGCCTGTAAATTATGGAATATCCTGATAGTACTAATAACAAACTAAAACGCCTTTTCAACAATTTTGTTAATTTCAAAAACACTTGTGAAACTTGATTTTCATTTTGAAGTAACAACTCCGTAGTTAGGAAACAATATCATAAATCTTTACTTATGTATTTACATCATTGTCGCGAGTTTATTTCTAATACAACGTACCTATCTAGGTATACGTACAAGCACATGTCCTGTGGAAGTATTGTCTACATAAGTCATGGACATAAATATAGCCACAGGCACCACATTGACATAAAATGTAGTATGTATTGCACAACACAAAATAAACATTTTATTTACTAAGCACAAATATAAAAGATATTCATTTCAGCGTTTCCCTTGGAAAAGAGAAAATTGTTGTTAGCTCACTGAAAAAAAAAAAACAAAAAAAATTCCATGTTCCAAAAAAATTTTTTTTCTCATGTTTTTCACGTTTTCAACGAGTCAAGAATGTTGAAATCAATTTCTATATTTATATAATAACAAGAAAACGTTTTCCCTTAAAACTTATTAAAAAAAAAAAAAAACTATATTTCTTTGAAAATCATGTATTACAGAATCTCAACCGAGAAAATGTTCTCAACTTGCAAATTTAAAATTCGTTAAAACTCGAATACAAATATTTTTCCAAGATCACAGAATTGACGGATCCTAACAGTTATACAATTCGTTTACACTGCAGTTACACGATCAAGTTTTGCTATCAAGTTTTTTTCACATACTGCTTGTCAAAATTCAATAAAATTGATAGCTGTGACGTAGGCTGCACGCAATTTCATAACAATTCGTTTTCAAGATGCCGTCAAGAAGAAAATTAAAAATGGCTGCTTCATTAAAAGTACTATCAGAAATAAAAAAAAATAAAAGAAGAAAAAGCCAGAGGACAGAAAGAAGTCGATAAGACGCCACATTCATATTCCACAGAACTTCGTGGCTTCTGTATAGCTCTATAAATCGCAGCACATCATTATATTTGTTGGTTTTGCACGTAAACATTTTTATTTCTATTTTTAAGCTTGAATCTGTTTAATTTTTATCACTTTTAATTGTAACTTTCAAACAAAACAAAAAAATATTTGCAGACAGAACGAAAAAAAATTGTTATCAGCTGTTTTCTTGATTGTAACTTGATGCTCTCTATGGAAAGCAAAAATTGTCATCAAGTTTGCATCAATTTTGAAAATTGTGAGTGTATTAGTAAAAAAGTGTGAATGTATTAAAAATTGAAAGACAAAACTTGATCGTGTAACCCCCAAGTTAGAGATTCGAAAATAACCATGTGCGAGCGTAGTGACTGACCCCTTGTGGCAAAAATCAGAATGAATGGTACAAAAACGGTAGATTTCAAGCCAACATGATGTGAAAACACGAGTTGAGGGAAGAATGTTCAAATTTTTGCGATGTTACTTACTATGCCAAATAGACTAGATATAAAACAAAAATGTGTTGACAACGCAGTAGGTATTAAGTAAAATCTTAAACTTCTCATTTTCATGACGATCGATGAATGCGCTTAAAATTTTGACACAAAGAAAACTGATTCTAATATTTTCCACTACCGTCGTGCTCCTGAAGAGAATTTAAGTGAAATAATTGAAGAAAAGCATTGTTAAAAACATTTCCTATAAAAAAAAAAACGAAAAAATACCACAAGCTATGAAATTATTAAACGGATATTTTTATCAAAGAAAATGATAGGAAAAATTGCATCAAGGAACATTTTTGTAATATAAACTGAATGCTTTTCTGTGTCCACTATACATAAGTACCTATGTCAATAAAATGTTTTGTGTTTTGGCGGCATACCTACATATTTTATGTTATTGTATTCCCTGTATCTATATATTCATGTCCATAATTTAAAACCCTAATTTTACTGAATGCAGTGAAATAAAATTTTTTAAGTCCTCTCCTTAAACAAATGTAAATCGATCTCCATATATTGGGAGTATTTAATACTTTGAATGTAGGCGGCATATGCAGCACCTCGTATACGTTTTCAAATTCTAGTTTTCGATTCATATCCACATAAATCTACATATGTATATGTATATGAAAGACTTATTCTACTTTTTATAGTCCGTTATTCTTTATAGCATTACTTACGATCGATCGTCATCACGTCGAGAAAATCCGCGATCACCGCCACGATCTACAGAGCCACCACCCCGGCCGCCGCCACCACCGCCTCCTCCAGCACCATCGCGTATAATGCGACCGTACTGATCACGTTCTTCACCATGATCCTCTTTAACTACCAATTCACGTCCATTCACATCATAACGATTCATCTTTTCCAAGGCCTTTTCCACATTGTCGGGGTCTTTAAACTCAACAATACCACAGCCGCGAGCTTTACCATTTTCATCATGGAAAAGTTCAACATATTCCACAGACCCAACAACACGTCTGAAAAGATCTTTTAGATCTTGCCAGCGATAGTCGTATGGAATATTTGAAATATAAATGCGGCAATTGCGTCTTTCTCGACTGCGATCACGATTAACGCTGCCGCTGCCACCGGTACTACCGGGGGCATCGGCATCAGAAAAGCGGGAACCACGTGCTCCACGTCCTCGTCGGTCGCGCTCTTTTTCGCGATTTTCTACAGGGCTATTGCTATCCATTTTCCAAATATATTCGTCTTCAGTTAAGTAACGAAACTAGTATATAGAAAATATTTAAAAGGTTAGAAAAAAAAACGACGCCAGTGAGATGGGCATGGAAAATTAAAAATGGCGTTCTCTGCAACCGTAAATTTTATACATAGTAGATTCAAAGCATGTACTTACTAAAATTAAGTTTATTAAATATCAAGTATATTCTGTAAATATGTACTCGGGGTTTTCACGATCAATAATAAATTAATAAACTAATTTAAATTTTCTGTTTTGCTGTCGAAAACTCAATTATAGCAGAAAACAGTACAACACAACAACTGCAACAATCAATGAGCGAAAATGGCGTACAACTTATTAAAACAGAGACTCTAGTTGAATGGTTGCACTTTAGGCAGTAGAAAATCCGGCAGAACTGTAAGGCGAATTCCAACACAATGAACTTGGTAGCACAGGTGATTATTTTATGCTTCTTGTGTCAAATAGCTATTCCATTTCAAATTTGCTTACCAAAGAGTTGATGCCATTTCATTATAATGGTTATACAACAAGGCGAATCCATTACAGGTGCCCGCATACCAATTCGCTTCAGCATTTTTCCACGATTTTATCTTCTGAGTTGTCAAAGCTGATACTAAACGACAACAAAACGTATGACAGCTCGAGAGAAAATGTTGAAGCGAATTGTATTGCGACCACCTGTAGTTGATATGCCTTGATAGTGACTAATACGCCATTCTGCAAAAATTGTTAATTAACTGCTGGGCATTGAATTTGCCGTATCAGCTGCTTAGCATGTTTTTTTATTTTTGTTAGAAAAAAACAGGATCAAAATTAAATACGGAAATAATAAAAATTAGAGATGTCTGTTATTAGGCAAGTTTTTAATACGTCTTTAAGTGTTAGAAGTCTCTGTCTTTCTTTTAGCAATGTTTCTTTACACTGTGGCCGCATCAACTCCTTAATAAATATTAAAAGGTAGGAAAAAGTTTTAGCATACATACATATTCGCATAATTTTATGTAATAAAAATTATATTCTTGCAGTCTTCCAAAATATGGACAAGCATTTCTTAATCCTTTTAGTGCTATCATAACTAACCGGCAACTTTCGACTACAGCACGTAATAATAATTTGATGCAATTCTTTGATGATCCAAAAAATTGGGCCGAAAATGAGGTTAAGGTTGGAAGAGCCTGGAAATTGGATGAATTGCGTATAAAGTCGAACAAAGAACTGCATCAGTTGTGGTTTATCTTATTAAAAGAGCGAAATATGCTTTTGACAATGGAATATGAATGCAATGACAAAATGGAATTGTTTCCCAGTCCCGAGCGTTTAGATAAAGTAAAAATTTCTATGCAAAATTTAGAAACCGTAGTGCGCGAACGAAATAAGGCTTATCATTTATTAGAGACGGGAGAAACTGGAGAAAGGCCACAACGTTTAGTTGCAAATAAGTTGGGCATACGCTACATGTACAAGTAAGTTGGGGACTACAGATTGTCTTTCGATCTTTTAGCTCACAAATTTTGTATTGCTACAATAGATATTGTGAACATGTTTTACCACCACAATTAAATGTTAAGTGGATTAAATCCCGTTCTATTGGATATGGGGGCCGTGCAGTACGCAAATTCCTTTTGAAATATCGTGAAAAATTATACAATGAAAAGAGAAAGGCGAAAAAGTAAGTGACTTCTTTGTATTATTATACCAACCAATATCTACTAATAATTATACATTTTTAGTCGTTCACGAAATGAGGTCATGATGCTTTTGCGTAGAAATCCAAATATGGATCGTGATCTATTGCGCAACAAATTCCCTGATGTAAACATAGACAAAATAGTAAATGACGATAAAATACGCGGCCATTACATACCAAAAATACAAGCTTAAATAAATAATAATAAACGTTTTTGTTCTTCGTATAATTGAAAAAGAACCAATAAGTACCTATTTACTTTTATTATTCATCAAGATCAAACGTAATTTTTTTGCCTTGAAAGGCTGTTATGGTGGGCTTTAGTCTTTGCTTAGCGGCCCATGATGGATGAAGTGAATCCTTTTCAGAATTGCTTGTTTTCATTGCAGCTGGTTTTTTATTTTTTATATCATTTTCAGGATAATTTTTTGTTGTATTCAAATCGCCATCGAATGTAATTTTCTTACCTTTAAACTCAGTTATAATGGGTTTATTTTTTTGTTTGGCTGCCCAAGAGGGATGCAGGGTCTTGTTTTCGTTGACGTTTGTCAAGCCTTTTAGGTAAGAACCATTCTGTCTTAGTTGAACATTATTTTTATCAGTAAACTGGTTTTTAGAAAATTTACTATTTCTATTATGTTTGTTCATACTTTGTTTGCTTTGACTATCTTGGCTTTCCCATTTATTTCTATTTTGCTGTCTTTTTTGGTTTCGATTTTCGTTAAATCCCAAACCTTTTCGGTCGAACTTATCGAGTTTAATTATATGCAGATCTCTTTTTTCTTCGTTTTCTTCTTTCGAATTGTTTTCTCTTTTGTTGATTGCAGTGGATAAATAGTTTTCACCAGTATCAGTTATAAAGAATGGATCAACCACTAAGGATTCCTCATTTTCATCTTCTTGTTCATTTGAGTTGAGCACTTCGAAATTTTCCGTTATTCTTTTTATTTGCTTAGCATCTTTTCTCCCTTCCCCGAAGTAATTTTCAGCAGTGTTTGGTTGTTCTGTCTTATCAAGTGTTTGCTTTTTATTAGCTATCAGAGTTTCTTGGGTAACTGGCTTCTCTTTCATTTTCCTTTTTAGCTTTTTATTGGTATTAATCAAGGCTTCATTGTCTTCTGCACCAGTCTCATTTGCTAATTGCTCTATTTGCCATCCTCCCACTGTTGATACATTCGCATCAGGTTCGATGGACAAATGTTCCGTTTCTATTTTGGGCTGGTTTTCTTCTAGCCACTCTTGGCGCTTTCGCCCCACAGCTTTCTGTTGCTTTAATTCCAAACGTTTTTTACGCTTTTCTTCAGTTCTTTCTATTTTCCTTTTACGTTTGCTAGTCTCCATCAAATCTTGCTTCCAATCATCGTTCTCAAGTTCAGTTATTTTAAGTTCTGTTTTGAATTTTTTAATCAAATTCTGCATAACATTGTTCAAGGACAGCAATGCTACTGCCATCTCTTCAGGAATTGACATACCATTTGTTATTATAGCTGCTCCAGGTTTATCCATGAGCAAAAGTTTTTTCATTATATCCACCCTTTTTAGTTTCTAAACAAAAATAATTAGGATTTGCATTGATTTCGTTTTTCAAAGTTTACCTTAATTATTTCCATTGTCTCCATTGATTTCCGAATGCGCTCCTTACATTTTATGTTGTCTGGATGTTTTTCAGACAAAGTTTTTAATTTACGTATTTTATGCACCAGCTTGTTGATCGTTTGTATACGGGATTGCTGTATACCCTTTTTGTTGGATATGACCTGCAATTAGAATCGTTAAAAGCAGTTTTATAACGAAGTTAATTTTTACTCACCAAATTATTAAACTTTAATTTGTTAAACATTTTTTGCTTAGCTAAAAATATTTTTTCTCAGCGTGTTTTGTGTATAAAGTAGTTCGTTGGGTATGTTTTATCTTATCAGTCCTGTTGATCAGCTGTCAAATGCTGAGTGATGCCATATCAAATGAGAATTACATTCTCTCACAACTCTTAGACGGGAACAAAAAATTTTGTGAGCTCAACATATTAAACAGAGGTAATCTAAAAGAGTTATTTACTTATTTATTCATACAATAAAACAAATCCAATTGGCTAAATAGAAGTATTACTATTTAAACAAAACACTTATCTTAACTTATTTGATGTATATTATATACTAAAATTTGAACAGATTTTGAATAAAACTTTAGTGCCTGGGCATTCAGTATACATAGTATGTACATATGTATATGTGCATAGATGAATTCGGAAATGCTCAAACACTGATTTCCCCCGCCAGCAATATACTGTTAACAATTTAAAAATTCCTACACATTTGGAATAACTGTTATATGAAACGAGGGAAAAATTTGCCGGCTTTGTAGAAACCCTATAAATCGAGTGTATTTTTTCTATATGGCAGCTTTTTGATAATAAAATAGTGGCAACTTAGTTACAAATTGATTTGTTTTTCGCTAGACAGGCTATGGTCTATGGTGTATAAAACACAAAGTAGTTTGAAGTAATTTGTAAAAACAGTAATTTTTCTGGAAAAAATAATTTATTTTAAGTTGAGATATTGTAAAAACAATGCCGGTCAGCAAACTTTGCAGAATATGTCTAAAAGAGGGTAAAGAACGGGCAGGCATGCAACCATTATTTGAAGATAAAAATGCTCGATGTGCTGAATTAGTGCAACGGATTGAAGAATGTGGAGGCATAGTGGCAAGTAGTCTAAATCTCGTATATATTCTCTTTTGCCAAATATATTTAATAAGTATTCTGTTCCCTGCTCGCAGCTTAAGCATCATGATGGATTTCCAAAAATGATTTGTCTGCAATGCCTGTCTTCCTTGAATACTTCATACAAATTCCGCACCATGTGCCAAGCGAGTGAACATGCATTATTGGATGCCATCGTGAAGGTACAAATTGTATTTCAAATTGAAAATCATTTCATATACACATTTTTTCATAGCGTGAATTGAAAACAGAACCTCAAGAATCGGCAACATCTTCATCCAGTCAACTTAAGCAAATTGCTGCTGACGAAGAAGACGAAATGTTTTTTGACTTGAGGCCAGACTACATTGAAGGACAAATTGTAGACTTTGATGATATGAGTGAAACAAAAGCTGAGTTCATTGATGATGAGGATGACCAGGAACTTTTCGGTATCGAGGAAATCGACTTGGACGAAATCGACGGAGAAGAACATTTGGATGATAGCGATTCAGATGACGGTGAGAAAGTATTTGATGGCGAGTTTGTGTCTATACATACAAAAGTGAAGACTGAACCAAAAGCGAAAAAGGAAAAGCCAATGATCAAAAAAGATTCCTCAAAAGAAAAATCCAAAAAGGTACGGGGACGAAAGAAAAATGAGGCTGAGTCGGAAACAAATATATGTGAGATTTGTGGCAATATCTATACCAAAAGAAGCCTACTGAATATGCACATGAGACGTCATAGGGCAGAAAAGCCATTTGAATGCGAGTAAGTTTTAACTGGGGAATTTCTAGGCATGTATTATGGTGGGATTTTGTTACTTTTAGAATATGTGGCAAACATTTCACCTGTCCCTCTGAAATCGGTAGACACATACGTATACATACAGGTGAAAAACCATTTGTTTGCCGCTTTTGTGGACGAACTTTTGCTGATCGCAGTACAAATATTAAACATGAAAGGTAATTATGAATGGGATTGGCTTACAACAAAGATAAGTATAGTCTTTAGCTTATTCTTCTTGATATAGAATTCATACCAATGAACGACCTTTTGTGTGCCAAACCTGCGGTAAATCGTTTACGTACTCGAATGTCCTAAAGAATCATATGTTAACGCATACAGGAGAAAAGCCTTTTCCGTAAGAACGATTTTTACTTCAAATACCTATGTTTTGCTCAATTATTACTTTCTTTTTCAACATTTCAGTTGCATTCCTTGTAATAAAACATTTTCCCGCAAACACCAATTGGATCAACATTTAAGTACGATAACTCACCAGCAAACCGTCAAAAATCGTTTACCTGTTGCAGTTGAAGATGATTCGGAACATGATGAATTCATTATACAATTATCAGATGAAAATCATTCTCATCTAATACATAAAAAAGAATTATAATTAATCACCCAAAGTAAATATTCCATTTTACTTTTTTGGCTAATAAAGTTTTTAGATTTAATAACTTGTACATCAGTCATGTCACAGATTTCTCTCGCAATGGTTATGATTTAGAATTTCAATTTCGAACGACAAGGTATACACAATTTCACATAGCTACTCTGGTGCTTTGGGAATGATATTCGATTTCTGTGAGATTTTTATTTTTTTGAGCGTTGCAAACAGAAATTGGGATTCACTGTGTGGAACAAGTGCAATTTACAATTCCCATTTCGAGCGGAATTGAACTCTGTGGACATGTCCGATACAAAGTTTGTATGTATACTATAAATAATTCTTTAATATAAGACTTGTTTATGTAGTTTTTACTTTGTCTTCTTTTTAATCAAATCGATGATAATAAAAGAATGTTTTCTTTTTAACTGTAAAATACAACTTACAGCTCTGTTCTGTAAATCACATCTTTTCAAATCACTTGAGTTCAGTAGTTAAAACCAGTTTAATTCAACAAGACAAAATTGTAGATTATTACAAGTGAAGTCCTAAATAAAGTTTTAATCTTAGAAAAACTACAAAAGTGCCCGAAATCAAGTGAGTTCAAGTATTGTGATTTTCAGAATAGACCTGTTATTTTCGTATTAATAAGCAAATTCTTGTAAGTAGTGCGCTACGCTATACCATTATTGTTGCTGGCAACATCATTGACAATGTTGAAACATCAATTGTGTGAAGGACGGACTGACGGACAGCGAAGTCTCAGTAATATGCTTCCGGGTATTTTCTTATTCTCTTTGTGTTTTTGTCTCACATCCAGAGCTGCTAAAAAGACAAACATTTTTCTATCAAAATGTTCTTTAAAATCCCCAAAAATATTCCATACACTTGTTTTTTAACAATGAACTTAATTATTTATTTGCTTTAAGAGCCAACTGAAATGTATTGATTCAAGTCCAAAAATATATGTACCTTGCAAATGTTTTTTGTCTTTCTCGGCCGTCTATATGCCGCCGACATTTCTACTGATGAGTTGATTAGCATCAACGAAATGTCGGCGGCTGAAAAACACAGAAAACTTTTGTAAGGTACATATGTATATTTCTGGACCCTGAATTAATACTTGTTTTTTAACTTCAAAAACATACATATGCATTGATCAATAAATAAACAAAACAGTTAACAAGCACAATAAAAAGACATAAAAGAATTCTTACAATAAAACATAAAATTTTAACAAATATCCTATATACCACATGGACGTGTTTGTGTGATGGCACTTTCATTCATTTATTAACGTCCACAAAGAGCGCACTGCCCTATATTCCTTGTTTCTAGTATAAATGGTGACAACGGCAGCCCTAAATAAAACAATCAAATATACAAAATATCAAATTTGTCTCACAAATTGACTAGATTTCAATAACGCAGGAAGGAGTGCTGCCGATAATTTTATATTTTTTCTGTTGTATTTATTTATTCGTTTTTATTCAAGACTGCTCTATGAGTACGGAACCCTGCAAATGAAAAGGTTTTGACTTAGCGTTGCCGCTTTTGTTTAGGCGGGATATTTAAGCGACAGAAAACATTCCGCTTACTGTTCTTGTTTAGCCATGGCCGTTAAAAGCCATAACACATAGTGATTACCAACCTTTATTAAAACTATGTTTAATGACATCGAAGCATAAATTGAACATCCATTAAGAGTATGCAGTACGATTGAGTACTGTGTGGAAAAAGTATCGACGCTATTTGTGTGTGCGAATGGTGCTTTTCGAATACTTATGTATGTATATGAGCCCTCGATATGTATGCGACTTTGACATCAATAAAGAAAACTTACAAAAATATGTACATATGTATGTACATACAACAGCACAATCGTTTTGCTTTTTCAATTTGATAAAATGAGTGATTTTATTTGATTTTTATGAAGGTTTTCAAAATTATTACATGTTGTTGTTATTGTTGTTGTTGTTGTTAAAAACTAAAACATATTTCCGTTTGATTTTTTTTTAATATTTTAACAAAACCTTTTCTCTCAAATTCTGTGATTAAAAATAATTTGTGTGGGATTTTTTTTTTTTGGAAGTTGCTTAGGGTAATTTTCTTGTTTAATTAAATATTATGAAATATTTTTAATTTTTCTTATTCGTATAACACATACATACATATTTGTAAAACTCTTTAAAATTACTTATGTGTTAGAATCTGTTTATATTTAAATACATTTTTGTATTTTATCGATTTCATTTTTTAACATTGAAGGATTAGCAGCACAACATTAAAGATGGACTAAGTTTTTATTTTCGTTTTCTTAATAATTTGGTTTAAGATTAAAAAGAGAGACAATCAAATATATTTTATCTAGGTATATGTGTGTATTGTATTCTTTCTGTGGTTTTATTGGTCAAGCAAGTAGTAGTAGTAGTGGTGGTAGTAATAAAATTTAATTACAATAAGCTCAGAAAGTAGTACTAAAAGTATATTATCATAAAATATACATAAAACAAAAAGACAAAAAAAAAAAGAAAAAATTTTAAATTAAGAAAAAGAAAAAAAAAATTACCCATTCCTAAAAGGTCTGCATTGTTTTTTAGTTTTAGTGATAATAATAATAATAATCATAATTATATTAGTAAGAATTCAAAACTATTCGGATATTGGAAAGTCTGTATCGTCTTTGGGTTCCAACGATCTGTATTCGTCGGAGTCTTCACTCGTGGTACCAACAGAGGTTGGTATGGAGGGGGAGTTTTTATCACTCAGTTCCGGATTAGAGGAAATAAGGATAGCTGCAGAGGTGCTGGTTGCTGGTGCAAACGTTTTTGCTGATGTTGATGATGTTGAGGAGATTACAATCTGGGGAGTATCATCTATGGGCTCATTTGTGGGGGTATTATTGATAGTTAGTAACAGTTTGTCATTGCCTTGGATGGCGGCTGTTGCTATTGTTGAAGCTGATACAGTTGTAGTTGTTGTATTAATATCGGCAGAGGCCAACATTAAATCTAATTCCAATTTGCTGGCTGTAGCTGTTGGCTGCTCTGTTATCACAGTCGTTTGTGGTTGTGTTTGTAAAATAATATTTTGTGTAGCTGTAGCCACATCAGCGCCGCCAATTATATCACCGACGACGACATGTGGTGGACTAGCAGCCATAAGATTTTCATCCTCTTCGCTGACGCTAATATAGCGACAGCGTTCGCTTAACAGCGAAACCGGTTCCTCATCCTCCTCGGTAAAACTTGTTATACTCATGGTACGTTCCTTGCATGCCAGCATAGCGGCGGCGGAGGCTGGTGTGGCAGCAGCTGCCTGACTACTTGCTGCTGATGTAGTTATAATTGTAATTGGCGATGTTGCCAGGGGCATTGTGCTACCAACAGCGGCATCAACAATATCTTTGGGTGGACTGACTATGCCGGACGATGCAGTTGTGGTAATGACACCTGAAGGATAAGAAACAGCACTTGCCACTGAACTGTTCAACGAAGTAGAAGTCTGAGAAGTTTCACTATGAGAATCACATTGTGATACCGAACGACAACTTGAAAATGCTGCAATTGAATTAAAGGCCATTTCGGTTAGTCAGTGTTTGTTTTACGGCAAATTTATAAAAATAAATTATAAATTCTGTTTACGGAAATCATATTTAACAGGCTTGTTCTAAAAATCGCGTGATTTCAAAGTCACACTTGTGATTTTATGGTGCTCAGACTGTTTAGCCAAAAGGGGCGCTGCAAGATCATTTATAGGACCTGAACCTTTCTGCGGGATTAACAACAGTTTTAAGGACAGCTTTCAACAACAATGGGAGGAGGAGGGAGGAGGAAAGCCTTGAGGACTACTGGAGAGTCCTAAGGGTCATGCAGAGTGAAGTTCGACCGTATTGGGAACCTCGGCTGAAGGAATGTTAGGCCTCGAATATCTTCAATATTCAGTGAACATCGAAGATCGAATGTTATTCATAATAAGGGCCCAAGATTGAAGAAAATATGAGTTAATGCCTTTAGTACGTAGTACTTAAAGGTATGAGTTAAGCACCCGTAGAGGAGTCAAATGCATGACGAGCCCCCAATAATACAAAAAACAATCAAACGTCAACAAGTAAAAACGAGGAGATGCCACTGTTTCATGTTTTTCGTTTCCAAGTAATTTATGATGTTTTCATTGAGAAAGAAATTTCATGAGAATATTCATGATTGGGCTCCTTAACTCTGTGACTCTTTAATTGAATGAAAGAAGAAGGGGAAATTAAAGTATACTTACATTCGTAACGTTCACGTCTTAGCGACTGTTTAACGCTTAACAGTGGTGCCAATTTGATGCGATAGAATTTCGAGCCTCTATTAACGCGGTAGCGGTTTTCGTCCTTTTGGAGAAAGAATTTTCATCAATGCAATCGCAGTTGTATTAATTCTTTAACATACCTTTCTAGCTTGACAATATTCCTTCTCTAGCACTCGACCAAAAGCATAATAAGGCATGGGTACGACGGACTCCTCGCCGGCTTGTGGCAAACGTAAGTTCAAAGCCGGCAAACTATCACCATGTACAAAATATAAGCTGGGTGAATCTTGGACGACCATGTACTGGCCATGACGTACGCTCCACACAATTAAAACCAAGTCGCCTTTGGAACAGGACTCAAAAACAATATACTTATGACCTGAGCCGCTGGTTTTGGAACGTGACAGGGATGTCGGTTCATAAGTTGAGCTAAAGCCACAAAGACAAAATAAAGAAGTAAAGACATTAGAATTGAAGAAAAACTCAAAACTTCTCATTCGTTCGCTTGCATAACTACATTGGGAACGAGAACAAATTTAAAATTTTATTTTTGCAGAGGCAAAAGCCAACGAACGAACGAACGAACGAAGATCTGTTTTTTAACAAGATATGTTACCCTTTGAGTGCAGCAAAAGAAGTCTCCATTTCCAAACGTCTGGATTTTTCGCTGTTCAACTCCTCCTCCAGGCGATTTTTATCCCTGTTCAAGTAATCAATCTTTTCCTTAAGCCAACTGTTGCCTTCTTCATTGGTCAGCGCATCTAGACGTGTTTTTAGTTGATAGTTCTCCTTAGTTAACATGAGATCCGTTTCACGCAATTGTTCCAATTGACGTTCTTTGTCTTCCAGCATTTCCTTTAATACAGTTACATTTGCCATCACAGATTCCGAGTTGAGGGGGAATATTTTCGATTGCCAGATCGAGCGTTCCATTTCAATGGCTGCCGTTATGGCTTTTTCCTTCTCCGCTTCCAATTCACTGCGCAACTGGGCCAACATAGTTTCGTGCAGATTTTTATCAATGACATTTTCGTTCATTATTGCGTTCGTTTCCAAATTGAGATCTGACGGTGAACGTTCCATCGAAGTCATTAGTTTATAGCGTTGTCTTAGAGACTCCATTTCAGTTCTGTGTTCATGGAATAGATGCTCTCGTGTTTGTGTTACAGCTTGCTCCTTTTCCTTATCGCATCGAGATAATTTCTCCTTCAGTTCTTCCAGTTGGGCTTCCATTGTGGCGCATTTAATCTGTATGGTATACATGTCGCGATTCAGTTCTTTTTCCGCTTTCAAAGCCAGCTCAAGTTTTTCTACTTCTTCTTTCAGTTGGAAGATTTCCTTTTGCTGGTTGGCCTGCTGCAAGGCCCGCTGCTGTTCCCCAGCCTCATATTGCATTCGCAAAACATTCCACCTGTCATTTAGTGTCTGCAAATCGGATTGCATATCCTCTCGCTGTGTAATAGACTCCTGGCGGAAGGTTTGTAAGTTGCTGCGAGCCAAGTGTATGCACTCCAAGGCCAATTTGGACATGGCGCCCAACATCACACGCATATGGGTTACTTCGTTTTTGAGCGTTTCTGAGTTTTCATCGGTCAGAGTTTCGGCACTTTGGGTGGACAGGAGATCGGTTGTTGTGCTCTTGGAGATTGCTTCAGTCTGTGGCTGATTTTCACTTGTGGAAGTTGCTACAGATTGCTGGCCATTGGGGGGAACTTGTTCGAACTCTGTTTCTGTGTCCGTTTCAGATTCTTCGCCGCCTCCCGATGCCATCGCTGGAGCATCCTTGCGCAATTCACTCAATCTGGGATTGAGTGGCAGCTTTCCGCTCACCACCATGGCAGAGGAATCGTCTTCTCCCGTTACCAGTTTCAACTGTTCTGCTGCGCGCTTCTGTTTTTGTCTCAGCAACTCTTCGAAACGTTCTCGCTGATGGGCGCCCGAACGAGAAACAAAAAAATATATCACAGGTTCCATATCGGGCAGCTGTATTTGCGAGGCCATTTCCGGCAAGTGTGTGGTCAGCACATCTATATCCGATCTCGTTATATTGGGCAAACGAGCATCAAATATGTGTGGGGTTTCGTTAGCAAAGGCTGGCGGCATGTCGGTCATGCCGGGAAACAAAATATTCAGAAAGTGTCCTTCGAAATTGACATTGAACTGTTGGCGCCGCTTCATTTCTTCGCTGTGTATGGTATCAAAGTCTTCCGCTAATTTGGAGGCCCACAAGCGAAACTCTGTGGAGAATATCTTGCGGCGCATCACTTCGGTTACAGCCGCCACATACATATTGGGAGCCTGGTGAATTTGCTCGATTATGTGTATGTGGCGTTCGGCTCGTCGCAAGCATCGATGGTAGAAAAGCAACCGATTGTCGAATTCGCTCATGGCATTTTCTATATAAACAATGCGCTTAAGTCGAGCGTGTAAGTTAGCACCCAGCTCATCCTTGGCCTTGGCTATGCAATGTCTGTGTTCACGTATTTTTTTATGATTTTGCAGCATCACCAACAACTGTGACTGATGCGAGGCACACAAATCAGGCAATATAGAGGTATCTCTTAGATTAATCGCTCTATTTTGATTCTGTTGGAAAGCTGTTGCCAGTTCTTTTTGATCCTTCACCATGCTTTTGATTTTGTACTTGAACTCCTCCAATTTGCAGAGTCGTTCGCCCAAGCCACGTATTTCTTTGACGTCCCCCTGCTCAGCCAGTTTTATAATACTTTGTATTTCCTGTTTTAATTTATCGTAGACGTCCCCATTGAAGGTGGCCAGCCCCTGAATGCATTCATCGGACATTGTTTTCAAAACGTTGTGGTTTTCTTTTGAAGTGATCCACTGAAGTAAATTTAGGCGACGCGTTGTATTTGAGGTTATAGAAGTCTGCGAGGTTTGTGAACTACGCTCCTCGTTTGAGTCATTGGCCATTTTTAGTTTTTTATTTGGAGATGTTGAGCTTTTGTCGTCTACATTTTCGGCACCTTCTGAACCCGCAGCCTCAGCACCGGTAGTCTCTACAGCCTCACCACCACCACTGGCCTCGCTCCCTGCAGCAGCATTAGCACCCACCATTAACACAGATACTTGTTGATTTGTAGACCTAGAAAAAACGTCATCGTTCTCTAAGAGTTCATCAAACCCGTGAAAATCCGCTTCAGCCAACGGCATCAGACCTGGCAGTATGGGTATGCGCGATAACTTGGACAAGTCATCTGAAAAATTTCTTAGCAAATCCAAATAAGAAGAGCGGTGCTTCAAGTGTCTGTCAAAAGATTCACAAAAGTTTTGAAAGCGTGAACGGAATTCCTCAGTCAAGTCCTCCATGTTGGCCACCACCGCGGACCAGCCCTGTTGCTGCAGATGCTGTTCGTGTACCAAGCGCTCGCACATGCGATCTTCATCGCGCGCCAATTCATGCATACGAAATGCGATTTGCGCTCTTTTCACCACAGTTTCATAGACGGCCGGCAGCTGCAAGCTCAGTTCAACCTGTTCCCTCAAATCCAAATCCGCTTCCAAGGGAGCCATTTGAGAGGGCAGCTTAACATCGCCCGTCAGAAACATATAAATTGGATTTGTATCGGTGCCGGCAGAGTAATATGACACCTGAGTGGTTTTTGTCAACATCTCGCCACCACTCACCAAAAGCACAATATTTGCTGCTGGTATGCCATGCAAACGTTCAATTGTGTCTTTTAAATTTTGGACAGAAGACAGAGCCACTGTCATGTCGAAGCTCAGCATGCGTCCGACATCGACATGAAAAACGTACAACATTTTGCTGACGATTACTATTTGTTGCGTCTAAGTTTAAAAGGTCGATAAAGTTGTGCTTAGATTAAAAACCAGCTTGCTTTTAAGGCTTCAATTTTGTTGCTGGAACTTGGTGGCTGCTTTAAAGGCACCACCTATAACGGATTTGTTAAATTAAACTGGCAGTGATGCTTCTTAACAAATTGTTTGCTTTATTTTATTATTAGCTTAATGGCTCCAGGCTACACACATTCACACGACGCAGGCATGCATAAATCCTCATGCAACGCGCACAATCTCCCACATTTAACGACGCCGTTGTGAGAGTCGAAACTCTCGGTCTCTAATAGAAGGTTATTGAAAATTTTAAATCTGCAAAGAAAATATAAAACAAAATATTGTTACAAATTTTAGATAAAGGTGTAATTGTAGTAAATTAGGATTAGTGCTGTCGCAAGCGGCGTCTGTTAGCGAAAAAAATATCACCACACTATTGGTGTAGTGTGCCACCCAAACAATTGGGTGGCACACAGATCCCATCCCAACCAACTCTGGGGGCTGAATAAAAGGAAAAGATGAAGGCAAGCCCGAAATGAGTAGAATAATGGAGGTGATAACAGGTCACTCACAACTACTGGCCCATATAAACCCCATAGGAACAGCGGGAGAAGATGAATGTGGAGCGTGTGGGGAGGGAGGCTAGTGAGACATTGGAGCACTATTTTCATATGTCAATGCCCTACCTTCTGCCCGCCATCTAGGAAGCGTTACCTCACCAGGCGGAAACTAACGAACAATGTGTACGACACCGAATTTCTTTCAGAATTTTAAAATTTTGTACACAAGAAATATTTTGGAAAATGCAGTAGAAACAAGTCGTGCACCTCGGGGGATTTTCTACGCAGTTCTACGGTATGCAATATTTGTCAAATTATAAATTATAACAGTAGTGCAATTCACTAACTTATTTTACCGATTAATTCAGCGTTAAAAATAATTAACTGCAAAATGTTTGGCTTTCTGATTCATTAATAATATACAACCACAGTTGCTGGTGCTAACTTAACAACTAGCAATTGATTACGGTTTATTTTAACCACAAAATGTTAAAATAGTTACGAGCCAATGTTCTATAGCTTAGTCTAGTCATAAGCCAATTACTGTGACTTCACTACTTAATTCAAAATTATTAGTGGTGAGTTTGGTTTGTCATTCTTTTCCGCAAGGATGCCACTTTCAAATTATGTTGAATATGATAGTTTATGAATCACTGCATCGTTAGTGCAAACGCCAAATGCGGATGTTTAGTTTAACGATTGGATTGTCTTTAAAAGTTACTGAATTGCACTGCAGGAATATGTGTGAAGTTAGCTCCGTCAGTTAGCTTCGTATCAAGTATTTAACCGTTTACTTGATATATGTAAAGGCTATCACTCCCAATTGTTCGTTTATCCACACCTTTTGATTTTTTTTTTTTTTATCATTAATCAAACTTTTTAAATATATTATTAAAAAACGGAGCTAACTTTACAGCTTCGATTTTAACATACATAAATAAATATGTTAACACTTTCTCCAAAAATGCTCTATGTTAATGCAATACGCTAGAAATGTTAGCAAGCAGATCATTCTGTTAAATTAACAGCGTTTGGCTAAGAAAATGTAAACAAAAACAGAGCTGTTAAAAACGAAGCTAACTTCACACACATTAAATATTTTCATGTTTGCTATCCCTCACTGGATGCTCCAGCACTGCAAGACTGCCACTTTCATGAAATTTGACAATTAATTGGTAATTTTTGTAGTCCGGCAGAGCTGGTGACCCTTCTGGTAGTATTCTGTGGTTGAGAGTTTACTTAAAATTACATTCGTCATAAGTGTGTTTGACTGTATCTACCAATAAATAAAACGAGCGTATTAGTATTAATTCAAATTTAAACTGAAAAAATAAAAACATTGCTACACATACCAAACAAATACGCACTTGCCTTAACCCAACAAACAGTAACAATAGCGATGACAGCATAAATGTGTTCTAACTAAATTTGTAGTAATTTTTGAGCTCCCGTTTTTGTTTGTTTATTTTTTTTTTGGCACTTATGAAACAATGTTTTCTTAAATTTCCTTTTGTTATTAGTTGTATAAAATGCAATTATGCAGATAGAAATATGTTTAGTTAAATCACAGTTTCATACATATGTATATCACATTTAATTATTATCTTTTATTTTTATTTTTTTTTTATTTAACTTTGTTATTAAACTTATTCCTACCAGCAGGTAGATAGATATACTTTTGTAAGTGTGTGTGTATGTATGTAGGTACCTACAGAGTGTATACACATGCACATACATACATACATACATATACTATATTTTGATCAAGTTTTGATTCACGAATGAATGTCTTTGTTTTCTTTCACTTTATTTTGCCTACTGATTGAATTGTTTTTAATAGAATAAATTTAATTTTCAATACAATAAAACGTAATAGTTAATTTTTTGTTGTTTTGCTTTTTCTAATGCACACGTGTAATGGGTAATAAAGAAGGAAAAAAAACAATAATACAAATTTATATGTACATACATACATACACATTTAAGTATGTATAAACTTATTTTACACTTTCAAACTACTTAAGATACTTGTACTTTCTGTTGCTCGTTTCAGACTAAAGTAGTTTGCCGTAGTAATCCCAACACAAAGTCAACTGATTGTAAAAGTAATTTGTCTATCAACGTTACCACCCAGGTATAAATAGTACGAGTATAAAATGTTTTTAGAATTGTCGCTGCGATTGTTGCCTTAGTGGAGGGACGATTTAAATCACATTTGTATACATTATACATACATATGTGAAATTTCGAAAGGGAATCATTTACACCTCCCCATATTTTATTTTAATGATATGTATATTTGTTATTCCAGGATTTTCTTTGATACAAATGCATGAGAAAATTATTACTAATCTGTTTTAATCAAAATATTTTGCAATATTCCTTATGCAAGACATGGTAGTCGTAATCATTGGGAATTATCAGGCCTGTCACAGAAATTATTCGTAATGGTTTTGACTACGAGTTTTCAATTCGATCGATTTTGTTTCAGCCGTTGCGAGCTTTGATCGGTTTATTTCATTCCTAGCAATTTTAAATTTGCTGAAACACACACACACACACACCTGTCATAGAAATCAATTCGGAAAAAGCTTTTTTAGAAAAAAAAAAAAAATAAATGTGGTCGGGGGACCCCCGTTAGGAACGAAGTTCCTTACGTTTTTTCTTCATCTTCGAATGTAATACAATGTGAAATATTTTGTGTGTGTTTTATTTTGTGTTGTTTTTGAAATTTTTAAATTTTATATGCTTTTTAAAATTTTTGGAACGTTTTATTTTTTTTACTTTTGACACATGCAGTATTTTTTTGTCAATCGGCTACAAAACGAAGAAAATTGTTCAATATTGCTGTTGCTTTTGTTGTGACATACTTTACTTTAGCGACATCTATCAACTGATAGTGTCCGTTTTCACAACTAATTAATATTTATTGGTAGTGTATCCGCTGACAGCAGCGGACAGATACACCAATACATATAAACAGCTCACAAGCTTTCGTGACGATTTCTACTAATTTGCACTACCAGCAAGCCGCGTTAAGGAACTTCGTTCCAAAAATTATCCCTGCTCGATTTAGAGGCCTCTGCATGTAATGGTACAAAAACTGATTTGAGACATTTTTATGGTGTTTACTTTTTCTACTTAATATGTTCTTTTCATTAACAACAAACATTATCACCGGTATTCATAAAAAATAAAACGTTGCTGAAGTTCATTTTAGAACAAATTTTATATGAAAAATTTGTTCTAAAATGTGTTTCAACAATGTTTTATTTTTTATGAATACCGGTGTATGTTTATTTTTATTTAACTTAAAAATAACTAATTTAAAATTTATAGCAATAGAGTAAACTGATCAAGGCCTGAAGAAGGAAAATCAAAATCGATCGTACTAAAAATTCGTAAACAAAGTCATGGCAAATAATTTCTGTGATCATCCTGATTATTATTATTATTATTATTATTATTATTATTATTATTATTATTATTATTATTATTATTATTATTATTATTATTATTATTATTATTTTTTATTATTTATTATTTATTAATAGATTAAATGAAATGTATACATATACATATGTACATAATTATAAATAATTCATTTATGTAAGTATATTATTTATCTATATTAGGCTGAACATTTTTGTTATAAGCCTGATTGACAGAATACAGTTATACATATGTATTTAAATACATAATTCATTTTGATTTAAAAACTTTTATACATGAGTTAATACTTAACAAAAAAAACAAAATTTAATATTTAGTTATTTTGACCCTTTTTTTCTTATATTTTATATATTTATTTGAGCTTAAGGTCTTTTTATTAGAGAATTTGAGTATTTGATTATTTTTGTCAATATTTCGCTCTGCTTCGTTCGGATAGCTTCTTCAGGACAATAATAATGAAAAATGTTTTTTTTTTAATATAAAATAAATATATAAAATAAAAAAAAACAAAATTTTAGCAAATTTTATCAGCAATCATAATTCATACAGAGCATTATAAACATAGCCATTTAAAATTGTAAGTACTTCGTACATCCTGATGATGTGATTAATGAAAAGAACAACATGAAGTAAAAAATCACAAATGACAATGTCTTAAATTTTGTACTCTCACACGCAGAAACTTCTACATCAATCGTGAAAATTCATTTGAAGATTTTGATCAATTTTAATCTTCTCAAGCAGGGTTTTTGGAATTGGTTTTCTTTCTGTCAAACAAAAAACTCCCAAATTACAAAAAAAATATAATACATTTTTGCGTTTTCATTCGTATTGAACACGCAAAATTGTCGAGTCGAAAGCTGAAACACATCTGTATGCAAAGTCCCTAATTTTGTAATTCACAGCGCAATGCCAGAATTTACCATGGAGGAGAAAATCCCTTGTCAAGAACAAATTTTGCATACCTATGAAAAAATTGATTGAATTAAATGTGAAAAAATAAGATTTTGGTTGCTTGAAACCGTTTATGAATACGCGATTTTGTGTTCTGCGCAAAAACGTTCCTCTGGCAGCACCAACATTTTCATATTTTCCTTTAAATTCCACAACTTCAAAGTCGAATTATTTATAAACTAAAAGCCTCCGGCAGTCTTTGACTTCAGTTTTAGGAGGTCCACGACCCCCTCTACAAACCCATAAAACGCATTTCTTTCAAAGCCTGGCTCCTTATTCTAAAGTTTCCCCAAAAAAGAAAAAAATGCTGTTTCTATACAAATGTACAAATTTTCTTCGCATGAACAACAACAAATTATAAAATATTTTTAAGTTTGTTATCGTTTTTCATATAAATTGTGGCGTTGTATTGTAAATAACAACATTAGGAACTAACACCGGTATTCATAAAAAATAAAACGTTGCTGAAGTACATTTTAGAACAAATTTTATATGAAAAATTTGTTCTAAAATGTGTTTCAACAATGTTTTATTTTTTATGAATACCGGTGTAAGTGTTTATTAAAATTATATATGTAAGAGTATGATGTAACGACTGTTGGAATATGGGACAATGTTTATTCGAAATTGAAATTCATTATTGCCGAATGCTTACTTTAAAAAAGAAAGATTAATTCAGTTTTCCAAAGCTGTTGACTATGGAATATCTAAATAAAATATTTCATTTACATATACACACACATACATAGTGTAAAACTGAAAAATACTCGTTGATCAAACATAACCCCAAAAAGAGCTTCTTATAAAACGTGGTTTTACACCACCGCTCCCGAACAGCCAGTGATACTGCTCGGATGGCAAGTTATTTGCTACTGTTCTTGACCCATAACAAAACCCTTCGCCCAAAAGTTTGAGCTAGCTAATCTCTACAGCAGTGCAATTCTCTGGACGACATACGGAAATCACGACTATGACTGGTAGCCCGAAATTTCAAGCGACAACAGGCCTTTAACCAGCTTTGATGATGCTGCCGTTCTAGCTCCTTATAAAGCAGCATCTGTTGCTTAGCAACAGCACTGCGGGCCTATTTTAACCCCAAAACATAGTTCCGAAGGCCAAATGATTGGTTTGGTTGACAACGTTCGCTTCCATGCGAGCTTATAGTACCAACCACAGCCAACACCTTTCAGCCAAGGAAGACTGCTCAACCTATGATTGGGCGAGAAGACTTCGTAAAGTCATCCCGGGACACCGATCCCCGTACTACCGTATTCCCCTTCGCTGGAGTCTTTCGGCAGGTCCCACAGGATACGCCGCAACCTCTCAGGACCTGCCCAAGATTTCAGATTACCAAGATAACCGAGGTATTCTGCACCCTATCTGCCACGCTGATACAGCACCAAGCTGGAAGGATCAGCAAAATGCATTAAGTGCTCCCGGGAGGCAAACTGGCCGTGTCAGATAAAACTTTTGCTTCGCGTTACGTTACATACACGCTTTTACATTTAAGATAAATGTACATGTTTATATGGCACTTGCCACATAAATTTTATTTGACGCAAAGCAAAGCAAAAAGTTGGGCATCTTTCATCTTTTTGCCCGCTTTGACAATTAACTGCTTTCATTTTCTTTTACTTTTTCTTGGCGTCAACAGAAATCAAAAAAAAAAAAAAAAATCCAAAGAAATAAATAAATTTTATGAATTTAATGAATAAATTCATTTGAAAAATATAATAAACAAAACTACAAATAAGCACATATATAAAAGTACATATATATGTATATAAAACATACAACCTCAATATTTTATTGACAAACAAACAATGCGCGGGTCTTGTCAAAGTTTTTATTGTGACATACACATTTTTTGTTTTACGCTTTTCTTTCAAAGTTATAAACGTCACTCAAAGCAACAAAGTTTTATCTGGCACGGCCTTAAGAGTATAGTGGTCACGTTTGTATAGGCAAAAAATTAATAAAGGTGATTCTTATGTAACCGTCTCTTAAGAAATATAAGAATTTCTTTTTATACAGATATTGCAAATATTAGAAATATATTATTTTAGGTGTAAGCAGATCTTTGCAAAAACTTTGCAAAATTAAAACCGAAAATTACATATTTCCAATTATTAATTATTTTAACGGGCTTAGGTTCGAAATAATTATTTCGCGGTAAAATTTCTAAGCGATTTAACAAAATTTGTTGCATTTTTTGATTTCTTTTTTTTTTTTTTAATTAAATATACATACATATGTATGTATGTACATACATATAGAAATACATATGTATTGATGTTCGTGCGTGTACACAGAAATTGGCAACACTGTTGTTCACACATTTGTAGTTTAGTAAAGTAGAGGAAACAAATGATCTGTATACCTGCCAATGAACCCAAAATAATAAAACGGTTTTTACTTAAAAAAAAAGAGATTATCTACATGCATACAATTCCAAGATTTTTTCCCCTGTTTATGGGTCAGGCACACATATTATCTTAAGCGCACAACAATAATAACATTTTAAAAATTCCACAATTACAACATTTTGCCAGTCACAATAAGCATTATGGATTAAAGAAGATACTTTTAAGCAATCACGCACAGATTAAGAATTCCTTGATGTAAAATATGTATGTAGGTAGGTATGTATGTATGTATGTATGTATGTATGTAAGTATAATTTAATTTCATCCAAACATAAGTATGTATGTATACATATATCTACATATATTGCACAGTTATGCATATTGATGTACACACATACATATGTTCAGATACATTATAGTGGGTCGATCTAGCAATCGGTATTAGTTGCAATACCGTACTCAACATTGGGAGCCCACGATATCCCAGCTTGCACGAAAACGGTTCTTGCGCTCAAAGTTCGTGAAAGTGAGAGAGTTTTTGAGAGAGATATATTCTTGTTCTTCTTCTTGCAGGAAACAAAAGAACATTTCATATATTTTGTTGGTGGAAATATTGTAAACCTGTCACCTATTTGCTTGCGTTTGTGTATTTGTGCTGTGCATTTTGAAAGTTGTTCAGGCTAAAAGCAGTAGTCAGCTGGTCTTCTAAGGCTACCTGGTATCGAGGTGACTTGATGAAAAACTTCTGATTTTACTTCAAACAAAACCGATCGCACGTACGTGTAGCCGAACAAGCACGACCGCACGCACTATCAAACTGTGTGAGGAGTTTGTTTGTTGCAGGTCTCTAGACCACTTAAAGTTATTGAACAGACCTATAGTTACATATATGTATATGTTTCAGCATATTGTAATAATAATTGTATAAGGCCAAAACAAAATGTATGGCAATAAATTGAATAGATAAAGTTATATATACTAATGTATGTATGTATGCATCTATGTACCATATGAATGGCCAATATGTTTATTTACATAGGTACATATTCATTTTATTTTTTGTATTATAAGTTTCTTTGTTGGTTTTATTTGCTTGTCTCGATAAGTTGATATTTTTGTGCCTGTGCTAAATTGAAATGAATACATTTTTAAGTGGGTTACAAGCCATCGAGGGTTCACAAACAGATAAACCATTTAAAGAATATACGTATGTATGTACATATATGCATGTATACGTACAAGTATTAAAATATATAGCACGGAGAAATCACTTATAATAAATGCATATACATACATAAGTACATACACATGTCTGGGCACAGTATGTACCTCTCATCACCATCATCATTATTTAATGAATGTTATTAGTATTTTATATACATATGTATATGTATGTACATACATATGTGCATGATACTTGCATTTTATTTCGTACCTGCTGCAGTGGATGCAGCCAACAACCCGGAGGGATCATTTGTTAATTATTGCAAATATAAATTATTAATTTAAACAGCATTATAATTTATTTTCTCTGTATACAAGAGTATCACTGCAGCAAATAAACAATCCATTATTGTTTTGTTTTGAAAATTAAGCTGATAGCATGTTTTTTTTCTTTCGCATGGAGTTATTAAAATATGTATGTATGTATGTACTTTGAATGTTTTTTTCCTGAAGTTTAATAAACTTGTTTTAATTTAAACGAAGCTAGGAGCATATGAATTAAAAAAAATCATAATTTATGAGTTAAGTTTATTTTCCTGTTATATGTTTACACTAAAAAAAAAAATAATAATATGCAGGTTCTTCATAAAATGTTGCAACTTTTATAATTACAATTACATTGCAACAAAAGGAAAAATTCTTAAAAAAAAATTGAAATGTAATGTTAAAAAATTAATATTTTTAGTGTAAAACGTTAAAATTTTAATTATAAAACAAAACTGGTTGGATTTTATGTTTGTTTTTAAAACTTATTTCTGGGTATTTTGAATTTTATGTTTTTTCTTTTTAAAGCAGCATCTAAAAAAAGGTAATTTCGATTTTATGCATGTTTTTCAATAAAAAAATATACATTTGGAATAGATAGACATTATATGAATGTGCATTATAATTTAATGCATGTATATTTTTTGCCTTCGTTTTTGAAAAGGTTAATATGTTAGCACAATGCTGCCAGATCAATTAAGAAAATATCTCTCTTTTTGAAATTTAACCGTCTAATTCATAAAAAATGTTTAATCGATTATCCACCTAACTAAACGTTAAAAAACATTGGAAGCTTAAAAGTCGTTTAGTAAAATTTTGTATATCAGATAATCAAAATTGTGAGTATGTATTTTATTTTCTGTCAATGTCCATACATTTTGCAGCTGCTTTTGTCATGGACATAAGAAAAGTGTTTTATGTCATTTGATAAAAAAAAAAAAAAATAATTATAATTGCTTTTTCTGGGGAGATCGAATAATTCAATCGATAAGCGACTGTATTTTATTCGTTTGGGTTTGCTGCGACATCACTATGACAACTGATTAATTTATTTTGTTTTTTCGCCACTTCTCTTATTGCTTTTCCTAATTTTAGATACTTTTGTGAAGTTTAAAATAACTTTTTGCAACTATGTGAAATGAAATTTAATATGCAAAAGTAGAGAAGAAAGCAGACCTCAATTAGATACACAGCATATACTCCTAGGTCTCAAAACTTGTTGAAATATACTTGTTACATATTATGCTTGTTTATATTGTTTATATAAATGAATATTTTATCATATTGTGTTTTGAGAAACATGTACGTACATAGCTTTGAAAAAAAATTTTTTTTTGTATTCTGATAAACTGTTGAGAGCTGTTGTTATTTAATTAAAAATATATATTTTATAAACTGCAGGTTTTTCAATTCTATTGACATAAAACAAGAGGTTATAGGCATTGGAGAAATGTAATTTCTGTGCAATTGGGAATTCGTTGAAACTCTTACCTAATTGAGAGGGGGTGTTAAATATACTTGTTACATATTATGCTTGTTTATATTGTTTATATAAATGAATATTTTATCATATTGTGTTTTGAAAAACATGTAACTTTGAAAAAAAAAAAAAATTTTTTTTATTGTATTCTGATAAACTATTGAGAGCTGTTGTTATTTTTAATAATTAAAAATACCTATTTTATAAATTGTTTGTGATATTTATTCGACCTTCTAATTGTTGTATATAAATCGTAGAGATTGTTCAGGCTCTAGATCTTTATGAAATAAAAACGAAATATCGAAATAAAAATATACAATAACACCGGTATTCATAAAAAATAAAGTGTTGCTCAAATACATTTTAGAACAAATTTGATATGAAAAATTTGTTCTAAAATGTATTTTAACAATGTTTTATTTTTTATGAATACCGGTGTAACTCTTTAAGAAAACGAGTTTTTATTTCACAAAGACCTACACCGGTATTCATAAAAAATAAAACATTGTTGAAACACATTTTACAACAAATTTTTCATATAAAATTTGTTCTAAAATGTACTTCAGCAACGTTTTATTTTTTATGAATGCCGGTGCTAGAGCCTGAAAAATCTCTACGATTTATTTTATAAACTGCTTATTTTTTAATTCTATTGGCATAAAACAAGAAAACTATAGAAACTTTTGTGTTAGAAAATCTGGTTTTACGTGCTTAAATTCATTAAATACTTAAACCAGGGTAAAGTGAATTGAAATGTGACCGCTTATAATGGAATCGAATTTGATAATAATTTATATGAAAAATAAACATTTTTTTAAATTAATTGAATATTGTATATAATTAAATACTGTGCAAATTGATACTTTTGTATTTATTAAAAAGTATATTAGCACTTGGACTTCGAGAAATGAAAATATAACTTCTCTTTCCTCTGTTCAATAAAAGATTGAATCAATTCACATCAGTGATGAAGTTTTATTCACTTTTTGAAAATACGGATGGAGTTTCAAGTTTTCTTTTTTGTTTTAAGTACATATATAAATCATTACCGTCTAAAACCCACTATAAATAAATATGTACATGTACATCATAAAGTAGTACATACATCATATAAAGTAGTACAAAATGGTAGGAAGGGTGACAGGAAAATATTAAAACGAAAAAAAATCAAGGGATGAAAACATTTGACTATACGTGAAATTTCTTAAAATTCAACATTTTGAATTTTACCTACACAGGTTTGAACCTTCTTTAGACCATAGAAGATGCAAAAAAGGTGAATGGCAAAAATAAAAATTAATAATAAATAGAATTTAAATCATATTGATCTTTAACGTAATCCTGGCTCTTGACATTTTAATGTTCCCTTCGATAACAGCTTTTTTGTGCGGCTTAACATTATTTAGTCTGGCAGCCATTTTTTCCAAACGTATTACAATGAAAATTGTCTGGCAAGCCGTTTACACCAAATACAAAAATAAAAAAAAGACCAGCAAAGTAAATGCACAAAGAAACGAACAAAATGCAATGTAATTATTGCAATTTCATTCTATGAAAATTATTAAATCACCTATTGTTATGACATTTAACAAACTTTTTTAAAGAAAAACTACCTTTAAAAAACCATCTAAAATAACAATTGAAGATTTAAATTAAGTTTAGAATAGTTATTGCAGTTGCATATGTAGGTATACATATACATTTTTAACATAATAAAATCATAATACACTTATGTATGTACCTTGAAAATATATCAATACTTACAGTAAAACAGCAGTAATTCTTGCAGCAATCAATCATGAGAATTAATTAACGTTTTTCTTGCTTTTATTGAAAAAAAAAAATTTTAAATTACTGCAATTTTCTATTAAACACACACTCTAGCACTTTATATTGTAGAAAAGTGTAAGAGAAAAAAAAATATAAAAACAACGATATCGTCAGCAGCGTTAGCAGCAGTAGCAGAAACTAAATAGGAACAAAGCGCGATATGATTGTTAACGCAGCCGTATAACAGAAATACTAACAAAAGAAATATGTAATTTTCTTGTTGTTTTACAACACAGCAAAATATTTTGATTTTTCGTTCGTTTATTTACACCACATTGAATACATGTATGTACATACACATGAACATATTCACTTCTTTTTCTTTCAACTCTATTCTTTAACTTATTAACGAGATTTTCTTGCTTTTATTGCCAAAAATATTTCAATTCATATAAAAATTTACTTAAAGATATTTTCGTTGTTTACTTAAACCAATTCTACTTTTATTTTCCTTTTAAATATTGCATATTTTTTTTATTTTATACCAAAATTTACATCTTATTTTACTTTACACCAACGAATTGACAAAAAACTTCTTTGTCTAATTGCGTTGTTTTTTTCTTTATATAAAATTTCTCTTCTTAATTCTTTTGATAATTTATTTTTATATTATTTATTAATTTATATATTAAGCTTCTGTGGTTTAATCTCGAAATATGCAATTATACTTTTTATATTGCAAACGAAAAAAATCTGATATATTTTTTTTGCTAAAAGGCTGAAATTTTTCCTAGTTTCTTTTTAACTCTGCTTTAATAAGCAATATGAAAGAGATGAAGAAATAAACACACACAAATGAAGAGAAAACTGTACGACTGCTTTGTTATTTGCAAACAGCTGTTAAACTGGTATACGTCATTTTATTATGACACTTGCAAGGCAGCTTGATACCAGGTAATCGCATAACTACAACAAACACAACAACAACAAACACTGCATGTATTTTGTTGGTAGAAAAACTGTATAACTGTCATCCGTTTGTTCGCGTATGTGTGTTAGTGTTGTGTATTTTGACAGATATACAGACCAAAAGCAGTAGTCAGCTGGGCTTGTAAGGCTACCTGATATCAAGCTGCCTTGGACACTTGTTTTCATCATGATACAATTAACAAGGTAGCCTCGTCAGCTAAACCGTTAATCATCTGACTACTTTAGGTTGTCAAGAGATTGCAGAGATGAACGGCAGCCAAAACGAGGTAGCAAATCCGCGTAAGCTCAGTGCATCTCTCTTCTGTAAATGTAGAAGTGGAGTCTTTTTGACAGTTTGCACAAGTTGTACAAAAATAAAATGCATGTTATTTTTATTGAAGTTGTTCTTATTGTAGCGAAAAGGCTACCTTGTTAATTGTATCATGGTTTTCATATTCAGTTTTGAAAGCACTTTTACATTGAGCAATTCGGTTACGTAAATCTTTGCGTAGTGCTTGTGCTCTTATTTGTCATAGATTGCCGATATATCCTAGTATTTGACAAATGCTAAAAATGGTTTTTTAGGTTTGTAAAAATGCACTTACGTTATTGTATATAATCAGCATGATTACGATCGGCGCAGTCGTATTCCACCAACTGTCGCAGTCGAAGGCACTTAGAATAGTTTTTGGTGCCAGGACCGTTCATAGTTTGCAATAGATTAAATCTGAAGACACTGTTTTGAAGCTATCAAGAAACTTGGCAGCACTGGCTAAAAACGACAAATAAAAACAGTGGTTTGGCGGAAAGTTTACTTATTTAAAATAAATTAAACGTGTTGCTGCAATCTTATTACCCAACAAAGATGGCAGATATAATAAAGTCAAAGTGATTGCTTTGTAAAAAGTATTACCGCAATAATCTGAGAATGTTCTCAGAATGGTTTCTCGAAGGAATTGACTATGCAGTGCAATTCTAAGCGAATAAATGTTGAAATTCCCATTGTATGAAATATTTAAAGCTGATCCAACTGTGTTTTACGTTGTCTTAACGTAGACAAAGTGATAAGTATTTCAATTTGGTTGCGATTACAAAAAGGTTAGAGATACAAATAGAATAGAGGCCTTAATAGTCGTACCACATATCAGCTAATTTTGACATCTAAGCTAGACATTTCGTCAAACCTGGAATACTTATTACAAGCCTCTATTATTGTACAGTTTCATGGTAAATAAAATCTAATAAGTTATAAAAGGTCCGCCAAATAACTCTTTTTTTCAAAACGGCACAAAACATCGAGTGTAGCTTCGGCTGCGTGGCACGCAGCGCTACCCTGTTAACACCAAATGTTGTCAATATCCTCCTCTTCAATTTGTCGTGAACAAAAATATGTTCAACAAGGCCCGATAACGATCGCCATTGACTGTAACGGCCACTCCTTGCCCAATTATACCTCTGAAGCGAAGTCCGCAACCAAACAGTGACTCGTTTTGGGTGTGTCGGCTTTTCAATATATGCGTGTGGATTTTCTGTGCCCCAAATGCGACATACCCGCCAAGATCAAAATCAGCTTCATCTGAATATATGATTTTTTTTTTTGCAAAATCGAGATCTTCTGTAAGTCGATCGCAGTCCCACTTAGCGAAGCGTATACACAACCACATTCGTTCAGCGGAAGGATAAAACTAATTATCTGTCAAATCAGACATGAGCTAAGTGTTACCATTCACGAAAGCACTAGTTGAAACAAAAAAAAAACGTTAGATGGTGGACCCTTTAGAACATTCTTTAACACTTTTCCGTTATAATATACACAACGAATGGCACAAAATGTTATTTAGTAAGCAAAATACAACTGTATTTTGAATTACTAAAATGCATCTGCTTCTTCCAATTGTTTGATACATAAACAGTGCTGAGTTTAACCTATTTAATATGTACACTACCTACAAAATACAACTCTTATAGTAGTTTGCAACAGGAAATTTTCTCTTCAGTCCTTTTTCAAACATCAAATAGAGCGTACACACGAGTGCCATACGCAAGAAAGACGAAAGATCAGGCAAAGAAAATGAAAAAAATAGAAACGAAAAACGGCCTGGCTCTAAAGTTTGTGTATAAAATTCATATAAAAATCAATACGGAATTTAATGAAATTAGTGAAATATAAAATTTATAAACTACAGTATCAGAAATACACAAAGTATTAAGAAAGTTGTAACATTTTAATAGTAAAATCGTGTATTGAAAATTTTTACACAGAAAATTGTGCTGAATTGCAGTAGTGTGAGTGTGAAAATCAAATCAAGAAAAGAAAAATGTAATAACAACAACAACAACATGAATAAACCAAGAAGCAGCATGGAATAAAAATTTATATATTTTCATCTTTTATGTTGTTCGCATACGCAAACCCAAAATAAGCGAAACAAATATTAAACTAAATCATTAAAAAACGAGTAGTTTTTCTTCATCATCATCTTGCATTCTCTTTGTACGTGTGTGCTTTTAAATTTGTGTAAAATAAACTAGTTTTTATTATGAAAAAAAAGAGTTTGATGCAAAAGTGTAAATAGGTGTGATTTTTGTACAAAAAAGAATTGTTCATGTGTGTAGAGCGCGAATTGTAGGCTATAAAGAAAAAATCCAGAAAATACTTAGCCAGAGCTAAGAATTTTCTTAATATTTTAAGAGGAAAAACCAAGTATTATGCAATGTATGTAGGTATAAGCTAAAAAAAAAACACTTACATAAACTACTATTTAATCAAAATTTTAATAAAAAAAAAAAAAAATTAAAAACAAGTTTCCTAAAAAGTAATTTGGAGTACACCTGGTGTCGTTTGTATACGACCAGGTATTTTTCTTCGTATACAGTGTTGCATTTTTGCTCGTTTGCCTGTCGCCAATCACGAATTGGTTTTGGATTAATATACTGCATATGCATATAGATTTTTAATTGAAAGGTAATTATATTGAATTTTTTTTATGTTATAAAGTTAAACAAATATAATTTTTGTTAATGTGTAAACATTAAAACTAACAATTTTAGAAAACAACTTGTCAACTGTTCATCTTATTTATATGTATTTTTGTTTCTCTGGCCCAAAAAAAAAAACATTTATTTGAACATTTTGTTGTGTTCGTTTTTTTATTGGCTATTTTTCATTGATTCTTTTTTTCTTTCTTTTCGGTACACTTTTCGAGAATGTGTGCGTTTAAATTTTTGGAAGAGAGAGAGAGAGAGCAAATATTTGCCGCAAATTTTTTGTTGTTTTTTTGTATCTATTCTCTTTTGGTTTTATCTTCTTTCTTCAGTTCCATTCAAAACAAACTTGTAAATAAGAATATTAATAGCAGGATACAGATACACACCTGACACTCGTTTGTCAAATGAAGTGAGTTTATGAATTGCATTGTGCGTGGTAATTAAAATGTGTACTTACCTACTTATTAATCAAATGTTGAATTCAACAGTTCTTATAAGAATTGTTAATTTGTTTAAAACTTAGTTAGTAGCCTCTTTGACCTTAAATTGTTTATAGGTACTGAACAAAACAACTTATCGCACATATTTTCAAAATGCAATCACCCCTATCGTGAGTAAAATGTGAAATTTTTATTCCCATTAAATGTTCATTTCCCAAGTAGAGAAATTTGCCATCATGAATATTATGGGAACGTTTGTTTTACTATCAATATGTAGTGAGTGTGCAATAGCGAAGAAGAAAATATAAATACAAAGGAAATCTATTGAAAATTTTGTGGGTAAGTGGTGTAAAAAGTAATTAAATTTATGTTTTATAACTCATAAACAGAAATTTGTAGTTTAAAAGGTAAAAAGGGTGAATAAATCGGAGTTTTCATGCCTGTTGAATATTTTGACAGAATATTTTCTGTCGGAAAAAAAATCATTTGATATTCCGGCCAACGTAAAACTAAGCACATGCTTACGTTTTTTATTTTTTTGCAGAGGGTGGATACCAAAAAAGTGTTGGAAGAGATTACGTAGTAGGAATGGCGCAATCTACTTTTTGCGAAGTGCTCTCTAAAGTGTTGTATGCCTTCTCTGCGCAGAATGGATAAAATATCCATGGATAAAATCCCATTCATGAACCTTTTTAATAGGAGGGCCAGCACTTTTTAGTTCTTCTGTAAGCGAATACCAAAATTCGGCCACCACATCTTTAGAAACCTTCACAAAACCACATGCAATGGGGGTCGATTATTTTGCAACCTATTGAGAAGCATGTCATGTTGCACATTATTTATTGATTTAGACCTAAAAATAGTTTTCAGCTAATTTAGTTATCCATTAAAATGTAGCAACTACTTGCATTTTCTTTCTAGTTCCCCAAAGAAAAGAAAATGAACGAATTAACAAAAAAAAAAAAAAAATGGGAAAAATATCTTTGATAAATCCATTCACGATAAGGGGAAATTTCGAATGGCAATACATTTTATGGAAAAAGTTATTCATGATCGCATTTTTGGAAAATAGGAAAAATTATTCATGATAGGGGTGTGTATCTTTAATGCAGACTCAGGAACGATATTAGTTTTCCATCTTTCTCAGTCGTCTATCTGCCGCCGACATTTGAAGAAATGTTGGCAACATTGCTAGGTACCCATGAATACAATGAGAATCATAAATTTTTTATGAGCCATCTCTTTATTTCACCCCTGCTGCTTATAAACTCTGTCATCGTATGCAAATATAGTAATTTCCGATTTATCAATTGATAATATAGTAATATGTATATGCGTTCTTGATACCTTCCAGATGCAATGCAAATCATAGTAACCAATGGTAGCTCGTTTTATAGAGATTGTGAAGAGAAGTAAAAGTGTTGCAAGACCAAACAAACTGTTTCTGTATTAAAGGTGTGTTTGAACCTTTCTGATTCTCATTTTGTTCATAGGAATTATGGAATAAGTAGTTGGGTTTTAAGCATTATTTTAAGTATTTTTCTGCTCTACTGATGAGTTGATTAGCATCAACGAAATGCCGGCGGCGTATAGACGGCTGAAAAAGACAGAAAACAATAATAAGATCCATCTTAACTTATCATGCAGATTCCACACTTACTTTTATAGCTGTTGCACGAAAGGGGAGCAGTGTTCGACACAATGCCAAATATTACACGTCAAAATATTTCTTTTAAACGTTTAATTTGCTCTTATCGGAATACATAACTTCAATAAATTATAAAAACAAATGTAGACACAAACATGCAGACATAAATTTGTTTTTATGTGTACCCACAGTGTTTATATGTACGTAGACACAAAATGATAGATATGAGTATTTACACAAAACGACAACAACAACAACAACAATTTTCTCACCGTACTATTTGGTGCACAGAGCAAACGAGATACAAACTAATTACAAAATAAATATACATACATATGTATGTATGTACATGCATACAGAAGGAGACGTCCATATATTGTGCTGTTTATAACACAAATTGAATTTCAACAGTAGTTGTAGAGTTGACAAAAACAATAAGAAGAAAAAAAGAACCCAACAACAACAACAACAACAACACACTATTATGATGAATAAGATCATGTTTAGTGTGCAACAACAACAGCAACAACATCTCAAAGCTTTAGCAGACACCTCAAAAGTAGGAGAAGAAACAGGCAGGATAGCAAGTGAAACAAAAAAAAAGACAATAAAAAATAAAACTTAGCAACTGAGACCGACTGATCGTGGGGAAGCGATGATCAAGAGGCCGTACAAACACTTATAATTA
The DNA here is from genome assembly GCA_963662145.1 of Sturmia bella. Lineage (NCBI taxonomy): Eukaryota > Metazoa > Arthropoda > Insecta > Diptera > Tachinidae > Sturmia > Sturmia bella. The sequence goes on along the minus strand of OY759168.1, from coordinate 108,418,165 downwards.
AATCAAGTATTGAGTTAATTGTTGCCACTGTCATTATTATTAAATACTGTTTGCATGTGTGCGTGTAATGCTTATGGAAATTTGTTGCTGTAATGTGTGTGTTTCGTTGGTGGTAGATAGTTTGATATCAAACGAGATTTATTTAAATTAACAAAGCTGCCAGATTGTTATTTTGTGAAACGGGACTTGGCGATGATAGGAGAGGTGCAAGATACCTTAATACCAGGTAATCGCATAAGAACAGGTGGCTATTGTCTGCAGACATGAATAAATATCAGGGGTTTGTTTATAAGCGTTACAAAAAAATGTATGTATGTATGTATATGTTATTGGAAAAAAACGGTAATGGAGTGAAAAATATGCTGAAGTTAATAATATATTAAACCAAAAGAAATGCTAAAATACACTTATAAAGGGTCCGCCATCTAATTTTTTTTTTAAACTAGTGCTTATTTCGTGAATTCTCACATTTGGCTCATGTCTGATTTGACAGATAATTGTGCATACGCTTCGCTAAGTGGGCCTTCGATCGACTTGCAGATGATGCCGATTTTGCAAAAAAAAATCATCTTTTCCGATGAAGCTCATTTTGATCTTGGCGGGTATGTAAACAAGAAAAATTGTCGCATTTGGGGGCAGAGAAAAGCCGCACGCATACATTGTAAAGCCGAGGCCCCCCAAAACGAGTCACTGTCACAGACTTGAAAAATGAAAAAATAATGTTTGAAGCCCAACTACTTATTCCAAAATTATCATGAACAAAATGAGAATCAGAAATGCTCAAACAAACTTTTTATACAGAAATCATTTTACGTCTTGCAACACCTCTACTTTCAAACATTCTTTTTAAATTTTTCAAGTCTGTGACAATGACTCGTTTTTGGTGCGTCGGCTTTTCTGATGTCGGCGGCATATAGACGGCTGGAAAAAGAGACAGAAAGCATTAAGATCTATTTTTTAGACCTCAAGTAATAAACCTAAAATATTTATTATGAATAAATTATTATTATAATTTATAAATTATTATGTTGACGTGTGTACCTCCAAAACATTTATTTGCGAAATATTTCCATACATACCTGGTGTATGGTTATTTTCAAAAACTATTTCCCAGCTTATAAAAACTCAATCCAGTTGATTGCATGCCCAATAAAAAGTGTAATTTGTTGTTTTTTTTATTTAGTTCTTTCTCTACAGCTGGCTGAAAGCAACAACAACAACAAAAATTACAAACAATAATAAGTAAAATAAAGTCGTTGTCGTGTAATTTCTTTACGATTCGCTGCATTTTTATAACTGGCATCGGTAATCAATTATTATTATTTTTTTTTCTTCTCCAACCTTCCATTCAGTTCACGCAGATAATCTTGTATCCATATTTGCATTTTTCTTTTACAAAAATTTCAATTACTCTATACAATGTTTTCTATTGTCGTTTTACATTAAACGCATGCGGTGTTTACACATCATTGATTTTGATTTTACTTCTGTTGTTTTTCATTTGGCAACACATCCGCAAAGGTTGTCGTCGTCGTCGTCGTTGTTGCTCTTATTATTTTATTTCTTTTGTATAGTTGAGTTCTACGTTTTTTTTTTTTTTTTTTAGAGAAACAGCATGCAGCATTAAGTTTTCACTTGGTCGTGATCTCAAATACAAGAATCAAATTTTAAACTGATATAGAAAAAAAAATTAGCAAAAAAAATGAATAAAACTTGTGCAGTTACAAATTTAATGAGCAATACACTCAGCAAAGTTTTCGGGGAGGTTTCTTTCTTTACTTAATGATATTTTATATTTCATTGCTGGACTTTTCCTCCTTCTTATTGTTTCTTGCCTTAAAATAATTTGAAATGCACGGTTGAACTTTAATATTTTTCATTGTTTGCCTGCCGGCATGGCTTTAGGTCTTTCGAAATATGCTTTCTTATATCGCTGTTGAGCAACATAATTTTGGTTTTTTTTTTAATACAGTGAAACGTCGATATAACGAATCTAGGGGGGGGGCGCGAAAGTTACTTCGTTATAGCTATTGATTCGTTATACATACGCATTGTGAAACGAAATTTAAAGAAATACGAAAGAAATTCGTTATAACTATAGTTTTTTTTGTACAAATTCTATTTTACACGAAAATTCTTTGCAAAAAAAATTCGCAATATTTACCTCTTGTAAATAAAAAATCATGTTTTTATTTTTGTAGTAAAATATTGCGTAATTTTTGTTTGTTTACGCAAGCTTAGAATCAATCTTTTCTTCGGCAGTTGCTAAGCTGTCGAATGTATTTTGCGGTGTAGAATCCTGTGCCTCAAAAAATGTTTGCAGTTTTCCGACAATTATTTTTGCCTCTCTAGGGGCTACATACAACATTTTCGATCTCTTCAGTTTCCTCATTCGTCATCTTCATTCCCCCGCTACACCAATATCTTGTGGTTTTGTTACACTAATAATAATGTCCATTTGTGGTCCATGGTTTTTACCATCGGTCCTCCTAAAGGCATGTTTTGATTTCGACATTGATAAACATTGCTTAACGTGTTCATATTCGGCAAGGCGCAATCTTTTGCACTTTAAAGATTTACACCGGTATTCATAAAAAATAAAACATTGTTGAAACACATTTTATAACAAATTTTTCATAATAAAAACGTTTTATTTTTTATGAATACCGATGTTAGTGTTGCTAATAATCTCCCAATCTCTTAAAATTGTAGAAAGATTTGTTTAGCAATTTCTCGCTTAGATTTGTCACCACGATCAACAGCATCAATTAAAGAAATTTTTTCCAGTATAGAAATTGATTTACGCTTTAATACACTCATTTTGGCAAACAACCAAGACAGAACTGACTATGTAATTTGTGGCGCGTATTAACCTGCAAAGACATTTCCCTTTCGTTGTTTTTAAAAAGGGACTTGCCCGTTTTGCTTAAAATTTAATTTTGCTTTATGCTTTATTCTGACTACGTTGTGTGGAGCCTGTAGTTCAAGACTTCGTTGTATAGAGGCTTTATAGCTCAGAATTTTTCCATTATAGCCATAGAGCATTTTTGTATGAATAACTTTGCAATAAAAAGGTTTTTTCAAGGGACTCAGCTAAAAATTCGTTATATTGAGTTTTTCGGTATAACGAAATTCGTTATATCGATGTTTCACTGTATGTCTGGCGAGTTTTGTATAAATATGGGATGTTTTTCTAGTTTCTTCTAAATTGATTGTTGCCTGAATAAATTGAGTATTGATGGAAATATAAATGAAAATCACTAACGAACTGCATTTAAGCAAATAATACACACAAACACGAACACACACACGCACACCCACACTCATGTGTGTTAAAAAAGTCGAAAATTTTTAAATCGTTTGTGAGTTTAAAGTCAACCATCTCATTTTCTCATCTGCTGAAAAGTGCGCGTTTTGTTCAACACTAAAACGTGTAGTCTGGTAGCACTTGTTTTTGTTGTTGTTGTTGAATGGGAATAAACAGCTGTGTGCTCTGAAATCACCAATTTTTGTATTAAAATAATGTAACACTGCTATCAATTAAAGTAAAATATCTACATTCCCGGCTTTCGGCGGAAAATCAGTTTCAAACTATACAGGGTCGGCCATCCAACGTTTTTTTTTTGCAACTAGTGCTTATTTCGTGAATGGTAACACTTAGTTCGTGTCTGATTTGACAGATAATTAGTTTTATTGACTATTAAAAGTGACTATTAAAATAAAGGTTGGCAACACTCACATCATGAATTGATGTGAGTGAGTGTGCTCTGGCTCTATGGGCTAGAGCTGTCGCCCGATTATCACAGGAGGATATAGGAAAGCTCGTTGGTGTTCCGCTTAGTGGTTTTAAACAGCTGTTAAAGCAGCAGTTGCTAATAATTGTGCAAGGCGAATTATATCACTTGTCGCATGTCGGGGGCTCACATGGCCCAGTTATAATTACAGGAAAATCTTAGCTCTGTGGGATTTTCCCCTACAAAGGTTGATCACCCTAGTGGCCTTGCTAACTGTCGCACTGTCACATGCATACTCAAACGAGAAGATTAAATCTTCCGTATCAGGATTTCTGCAGAAGTTGCAAAGATGAAGACAAGAAGGAGACGAGTGTTGATCACTTCCTCTGCCGATGTCCAGCGCTCCCCAACATAAGAGGAAAACATATGGCCAGACTGACACTGCATTGGTTTGACAGATGTGTTGGAAAGCGCAGGAAATAGGGTGGAACCTTTGCTACGCTCATCTAGATAATTCACCGTGGAATCAATGAGTGGAATGTAGGGCTACAACCTACCGCAAAACGGTACCAATTAGGGTCCAAGTGAGCTGGTCTTAATAGCTGGCAGCTTGAGAAACATCATAAATAGATTTTCAGACATTTTCAAACAAACAAATTTGGATTTTTAGACTTAGTTGAAAGCTGTACTAAGCCTCCAATGACAGTTGAGCCAATCTTGAAGTAGTACAGATGGCAACACCAGAAAATTTTTGGTTTCAAATATTTTCTTTACATATTTGAATTAACTCAAAGAATGCTCCCCATTTTGACGAATGGCAACTCTACATACTACACATAAAATTAATAAAAAGAAAAAAAAAATGATGCGTGACTCTGTAAAATTTTTCCTTTAATTTTAAGCACCACATCATCACATTTTGTCGTTTGTTTTTATCATCCATTATTTTTAAAGCCAAAAAGCATTTTGAAAATCATACACATATGTATGTACATATGTATGTAGGAACGAGTATAAACGGTTTAAATTATGCACACAAAAATATGCCTGTCATAAAAACAACAATTAACAACGAGAACACAATATAAAATTGACCATTAATATGGTAATTTTTATCTTTTAAAGAGGGTCATACAATTATCTGTTTTATTTATACAAAGTTTTTGTCAGAAACACAAACGGCTTCGTCATCTTCGTCTGAATAAACACGACAACAGACAAATAATTTGAAATTCCTTTTTCATGCCTTCATACACAAAAATTATCAAAAAAAAATAAAAAAATAATGAAAATAAAATGATCAAGTTTGGATTTTTTTTTCTTCATGCCACACAGTTGAATACAACTTGAAATTTTTAGTTGTCTCATCTGGCAACTTTAATTGTCCCAACAAAGAACAGGGATGCTTGTGTGCCGTACCGTGCACCAGTAAATGTCCCATCAAAACAAAAGATGATGAACTCTGACAGAAATTTCAAACTTTGGTGCTTTTTCACAGATTCACGCACACAGCGGCCTCATGTACTTTGACTACTCATGTATTAAATGCTGACACATATGTATGTATGTATGTGTGCATAAGCGCATCAACACACAGAGGAATGTGTGCTGAGCATGAATGAATTAAATGGCGAAAGCCCATAAACATTAGAACATTTCACACTTCCGTAGACTTCAAAAGGAAACTTTCAGCGATCAAATATTTATTATATATGCCAAAAAACCATCTCAAACAAAAACATAAATGAAAAGAAAATATTTGTCAAGGACAAACAATCATCAACAGGACCCAGACCACTCAGTATGTCTAAAATAATAATAATAATGAGAATACCTAAAAGCAAGTAAACAAGAAACTCTAGACACTGTATAATACAAACACAATTGTTGCCAGTAAACAAAAAGACACCATTTAGAGTTAAGTGCTAAAAGAAACTTCAAATACATAAATTTATTGTTTTCTTAACAAATACGTGCCAAATCTGAAAAGAGGCAGTTGTTTATTTTATAAAAAATTTCATTTAGCCGGAGTTTGAATTAAATAACAAATTAAAAGATAATAAAGTTATACATTAAAAAAAAAACTTCTTTGTACACATAAAGAAAATAAAATGTTTGAGCTTAGCCCTCAAATAACGTGACCACTACTCTCCAAATGTGATTAACCAGTTGTTTATTTTATAAAAAATTTCATTTAGCAGGAGTTTGAATAACAAATAAAGAGAATAAAGCTATGAATTTGAAACAAACGTAAAGAAAATAAAATGTTTGAGCTTAGCCCTCAAATAACCTGACCACTACTCTCCAAATGTGAAGAGGCAGTTGTTTATTTTATAAAAAATTTCATGTAGCAGGAGTTTGAATAACAAATAAAAAGAGAATAAAGTTATGCATTTGAAACAAACGTAAAGCAAATAAAATGTCTGAGCTTAGCCCTCAAATAACGTGACCACTACTCTCCAAATGTGAAGAGGCAGTTGTTTATTTTACAAAAAATTTCATTTAGCAGGAGTTTGAATAACAAATAAAAAGAGAATAAAGTTATGCATTTGAAACAAACGTAAAGCAAATAAAATGTCTGAGCTTAGCCCTCAAATAACGTGACCACTACTCTCCAAATGCGAAGAGGCAGTTGTTTATTTTATAAAAAATTTCATGTAGCAGGAGTTTGAATAACAAATAAAAAGAGAATAAAGTTATGCATTTGAAACAAACGTAAAGCAAATAAAATGTCTGAGCTTAGCCCTCAAATAACGTGACCACTACTCTCCAAATGTATATTGTTGTTTATTTTATAATTATTATGTATTGGTATTTCTTGTCATACTATTGCTTTGCACAACAATAACAGCGTATTTTATGGATGCTAAACCTCATACATGCGGCTGCATGTGTGCTTTGTTCACTTTTTAAGCACATCAGCAATTAGAAACATTAAAAACCATATGATTAATGCCTAAAATTGAAATAAGCTTTAAATGGTCAGAGTTGTGCCTTTACGTTGCAATCAAATAGCTGCTGGAAAAATAAACTTTGTGCTTAACGTAGCATTTAGACGGGAAAATAAATGCCTGAAAGTTGCAATACACTCACACTATTTTACTGACACACTCACAATTTTCTAACTTTCAACTGAGCTTTAAGCAAAGTTTTCTTGAAAGTAATTTTTTGATATTTACTGAAAGTAAAGTGACAAGGTAGTAAACACGGTTGCCTTCTCCACGGCACATACACATTTTCAGGATTGCAATAGAATAATAGTTGTGAATTTTAAATTATTTTGTACATTAGAAAAACATTTTTACAGCAAAGAACATAAATGAACTATACTTATAGTCATAATTATTAAATTAATTAATAAAAGTTTAGCACTAAAAATTATTTTCGAATGTTGCCTTATAAATTTATGTTTGTAGTAGACTTGGTAACTCTATTTTAAAATAATAATACGTATCATTTTAAGTATTAAAATAATAATACTTGTCGCTTTGACGACATTTTTAAAATGAACTTTCACTTTCCTTTGAAATTGAGCAAGAAATGTTCATGAAAGTCACAGATTTCATTGAAATTTTTATTCATAATATGTATACAAAAATTTAATGAAAATACTTTCAATTCTAAATGCAGAGTAAATGCAAATCAAATCTAAATATTATAGTTATGATTACCAACTCAAAAATTGTCCACAATTGTCTGCAATTTAATTCAGTTCAATTCCTCTTGAATAAATATCATCTGGCAACACTTGTTCGATGACTAAGGATAAATACACATATACAAACATACATACGTAATAAGGAATGTATGTATGTATGTATGTGTATCATAGCCATGACACCACTTCAAACAACAAAGGCAAGAGGGATTTCTAACAACAATAATAAACATCAAAATTAAACAGCAATGCGAAATATAATAAAAATGCAATCGGCAAACAACTCGCACATTAAAGAACGGAGGTCTGCTTCACATTATTCACAGCAAAAAAAGAGCTCACACACTCACACCAATTTAGAATAATTTTCAATGTTTATGACAGTTTAAAGCAGCTGCTGTCAATACAACAGAGTGGCAAAAAAAAAAATCACGCACACAAATATCCATTCAAACATTTGCAAATTATTTACATACATTCGTTCTAGAATGAAAAGAAAAAAAACTCTAACAACAATCGAGCAGAAACTGTCTGCTCTGGCAGGCAACGAACCAAAGAACCAAACAAAAAAAAAACGAAAATGAAAAAAAACCAAGAGAAAAATAGATTTTAAAATAAACGAGAACAAGTAACTGTAACTATAAAAGTAGTAATAAAACTTTGCATCGGAATAAGCGATTTTTGTATGGATGTGTGTGTATGCATACATACATGCATAATTATTACACCGCTCAATTTAACAGCATGTATGTGTGTTTGTATGTATGTTTGTATGTATGTACGTACATGCTTTGCACTCCCTTACCCTGTTGGCAGTAGTTCTTTTGCTATTTAATTTTGTTTTTTTTACACTTATTTCGACGCAAATTGCACACAACAAACAATCCAAAGCGGTGGTAGCAACAATAATAACAATGGCAAGCAAGAAAGAACTAAATTAAACAAAAGAAGCATAACAAATTCTAAAGATACCAACATGTGTGTATTTCTCTTGCAGACGTGCATACATACATACATGCACATGTATCTCGAAATGTTTGTAAGTAAGTAATATGTAATGCATGCTCGAAAAGTCGCCCAAAATGAAATCAGCTGAAACGTGCACACAAAGCAAAAACATTTTACATACAATATGGTTGCAACAATAATATTACATACATATGTATGTTGTCTATAACGATGCGAAAGGTTGCCGCAAACAAAATAGTTTTAGAGATGTCAGATATTTTTATTGGCACTTAATAATTTGGCATTTGTGTTATCCGATTTTTCTTCTCGTTGTTGTTTGTTATTGCATCCATGCGTTTGTACCTGTCTTTTTAGTGGTTGGTATCCATGTATTTGCCCAAAATAAAGATCCACCAGAAAATAGTGGTCACGTTAATTTTGAGCAGAAATTACAAACCGTTTGTTTAAATGTCATCCTGGCCTTAGTCGTTTTTTGTTTCGATAAGCTGTCATATTAAAATGCTTCAAGGAGATCTAAAAATACCAAAGAAAAAAAAGATGTGGGCCTAATTTTCCACAAATATGTATCAAAATTGTGCTTAAACAAACAATAAAACATATAAACAAATTGACTTCTTTCTCAAAAAGGCATACATATAACTGTCATAGCAGGTCCAGATCATAGTACTGTGCTAGTTCAAAATTGTAACAATTGTGTAGCCTCGACTTGTGTAAGCATGTGCAGCAGGTATTGGTATTCAAATGTTTTAAGGTATGGTCACATTGGAAAATATTAGCCGGTAAACCATGTTGAGCGCCTCGATGGATGAATTGGTAGAGTTCCCTAATAAGAGTCGTCCCCGAGGTCGCAGGTTCGTTTGCGGCCGAAAGCTTTGGGTGTTTCTGCAGACAAGCAAGAAGCTTAGCAGTTTTGTGTTTGTATTAAAAAAAATGTGACCACTGCTCTCTTTATTTTGACTATGTATTCGTGTAATACAAATGATTAAATTTATTTAAAATTGAAATTAATTTTAACTAAAAAAAAAAAAAACAAAAAACATTTTTTTTGATGCAATACATCCCCCACATACGGATGCTTAATTAAGCGTATACGTAACAAATATTGCCTATAGGTTGTCACCAAATAGCAATCATACGCCAGCTATGCCTTAAAATTTTGTTCTTTTCGCATTTTTCTACTGGAAATACCAAAAATTTTTGGATGGGTTTTGCTGTTTTTAATATAAATATGAGAAAGAAGACTTGGAAAGAATTTAGAGGAACAGGCTGAAAATTAAGCCTGATTTAATGACAATGTAGGAAAGCAATTTTAAACGTTAAACGTAATTTTTGCTTAAATATTGTCTCCCATTCTATTAAGCTGAAAATGATGTATTGTTTCTTCAGTTTTTATTCGCGAATACAATTCAAAATAACAAAAATTCTAAACGGTCTGAGTTTAAGCAGTAAATCTCAATTAAAATAAAATAAGTAAAAAGTAATTTTGCAAAAACTTTTTGAAGAATTTTACAAAATAATTAAAACTTTGCATCTAAATATTTTCAGGGGTGCGGAATTTACAAACATGCCATTATCTCAAAGTTCGCCTAAGTCGCCTTAAGCACTTTTCCTTATTGCCATAGATTTTTATTGTTTTTCACTAAACACGCCAACAGAAAAGGTTTACACAAACATTTCCTCTAACAAGGCTTTTTGCGTCCTTATACGTATGTATGTAAATATTCAAGTAGATTTTTATAGATTGATTTAAATCAATAAATATTAGAAAAAATATGAACAATTTTATTTCATTTAGGTTCATATTTGCCTGAATGAGCATACCTACGATAGTATAATATTTATATACGTTAATTGTACATCAATTGTTAAACAATATTGTTAAACACGAGTACGTTCTTAAAGTGCAACCACATTTGGGTAAATTGTAATTTATCACTTTATCTGGCATCACTCCCCGCTCTTTAATCAATTAAGACATGGTGAATAACGGAGTGCGCTGCTAACCAACCCACCATTTACCTCAATAGTAATTTTTAAATCGTTTGCAATAACAACAACACTAATATAAAGCAGCTATTAAATAAAAACAAAACCAAATGGAGAATAAAAGTGACAATAACATCGCACGACAAATGAAACCCTTGTACGTAAACGAAAAACTAGCAAAAATGAGCAAATAAAACAAAAATGAACAAAATGCTTGTACTCTCAGCAATAAAACCACATCCATGTTTACTTAATATCTTATTGTTGGCGGTGTTGACGTTTTATTATTTATTTGGCCAGCGTTACCATTGTTGGTTTTCGTCTATCCAGTGTGGTGGGATAATCAGCTAAACCTAATTTTAGTCAACTTGTGAAAATGTATGTTTCAATTCCATTCATTTTGTATTTTGTGTGGCATTATTGTTGTATCTATTGTTAAGCTGGTATAATTAAGAATTGTGAACTTTACAGAAGGGAGCAACAAAAGTCAATAGATTATGAATGGATAATTAAAGTTTGGAAATCTTACCGGCCTTATTGGTTAAGTGTTGCTCAGATTCAACCACAGAAAAAGCTCAGTTCAGATCGCTGGCTAAAGGCAGGTATTATGTTTAACATTCCATGCGGAATGCTGACAAAATGCATTCATAAACAATATCTGTATGGAAACATTTTGCCAAAGTAGTACTGTGTTTTCTTATGGAAAAACATATGAAATGTATCTGGCAGCACCATACGAAAGCTGTGAAATAAACCAAGCCAGTTTTAGTTCATATGAAATGTTGCAAAGCACGTGGTTTTTGTTTTCATTTTAAATGTCATATGTTGCTCAATATTTTCCAAAGTTTTGAACACAGTACCAACCAACCTTCACGTAAAGCAGGCAAAGGAAAATTTAATATCTACTTTTACAAATTTAGGCAACGCTGCATTTGTCTACGAATAAAAAATATTCGAATGTATCATTTATTAAAAAAAATAAAAAATATTGAAATCGCCTAATATTTAGTTTAGACGATATTGATTTACTTTGACGAGTATTTTTTTGGTGCAACAAATTTTTACAGCCTAATCTAAACTACCGTGCGAAGCCTATTTTTACTGCCTAATCCACTCATTTCCAGACAAAATGGCTTGTTTAGATGGCAATAATACACTTGACGGATTATTGCAAACTTATAGTTTCCAACCTGTTTCAAATGGCTACATACATATGTGCTATTTATGATACGGAAAAATGTACTTGTTGTTGTTTTATGTTGTTTCTTTTATACGGCATTTAATTTAATAACAATGCAAATTGTCTGAAACAGCATTTAATGGCAACACGGACGAAGAACAATAGAACGAATAAACAAAAACATGTAAATTTATAACGATTATTATAATCGTTTATGGTCAGGAGGGTGGTTCGTTGTTAACAATGCGAGAACAATAGGTAAATTAGTTGAATGTAATGCCTAAAGAGCAGCAGCAAATAACTAAGAGAAAAGGATATCAAAGCGTTCGTTCATTTGCTTTATATAAAGCAAATATATTGAACCATTAAGTTTTCATTTAGAAACACATATTTTTATTAACAAACTTATTAAATGTTAATGTTTATGAGAGGCGTTTTGCTTTCATTGTGACATGTCGACAGCTCATATTCAAAAAGTGCTGTCTATATACACACAACTTTACTGGGAAGAGGGGTTTTTCTGATTCAAATTGTTATAACTAAATTTTATTAGCATTAGTAGAGTTTATACAATATATATTATCTACAAAAATTTAGCTATTACTCTTTGCGATGGTGCGAAATTCCAATTTCTTCGCTGTCCCGTCAAACCTTGTGTGTACAAATAGCATTGTTTAGCCTGACCTCGCGATGTGTATCTAGATGCTAGGTTGACTTTTCGAATTTATTCGGGTTTTAAAAGTTTGTAAAGCAATTTTGTTTATTCATACAAGATATCTGCGTGTATGTGTCGAAGCACAGTTATTAAATACACATATTGAATTATATTCTGCTGGTCTAATTTTTAGGGCGAAATTTTTAAATACATGCATACTTTTGTCTATAATTAACAAATGTTTGAATTTCTCTTTTGTTTGTCTTCTTTAAAAAAGTTAGATAGCTCAGCATTTGCTTTATGATAATTGTCTTGGAGCTCATAAATGTTTTTTATTACCTTCTTTTTATCACTTTTTAATGATGTTCGAGTTCATTTCTTGCAATTTTCCAATAATTATTTTATTTTCGTCACTTTTATTGGCAATAAAGACGCAATTGGTGTCATGAAACAAACAAAAAAAATATAATAATAATAGTACAATAAAAATCAGTTTGTTACTTATCACACATTTTGGAGCTTAACTGACTTTTTTTTTTATCTTTTAAATTATTTAAAGAATGTGAATATTTAGCTATATACTATCTGTGTATGTGTCTTTATTTTAAATCGCATAGAAAATAAAATTTATCAGTATTATTTCGCATATCTGTATTGCAAACAACAATTTTAAAATTCCTATTATTGTTTTCAGTACATACATATGTACATATATACATATGTATGTATGTATGTATATGCGAATGAAAACTTCGTTTGCATTCAGAAAAACAAGCAGTTAAGTCGTAATAAATCGTAACAACTAGGCACCAGTCGTACAATATACAGCAGTATTCACAAAACTTAACTTTAAGATAACTCTATGCTAATTAAATTTCAAATAATAGCGGGACTTTTAAACAAATTGGAGTTTCTTTTCTATAATATTAAAATTCCTTTAAGTCTCTTTTTCAATTTTATTGACTTTTTAAGCATTTGGAAATTTAAATCGTTATGCAATTGTTTTTTCCAGTTCTGCATTGCAAATTTGTTGGCACTTCTCTAAAAATATGTATGGCATCACTGTTTGCGGTATATTGCATGATGTTAACAAAACAAATTGCATTTCTTGTTGTTGCACGATTCGCTCATTTACTAGAGTTGCTCATTTTATAGTAGCTCTCAGTTTTTCACCTGCAAATGAAAAAAAAAACAACAAAACGACATAAACACGAAAACAATTCGACATCTTAAATACAATTTGTACTCGTTAACATTTTTCCACTTAATATTTATTTACACGTCCGTAGATGCTTGTATCTTTTTAATATCAATCGTATTCGTTTATTCCGTAGTGGCGTTAATTTTATAGTGTTGTTGTTATTGTTGTCGTTGTCGTTGTTGCTGTATTTATTATATAAAGAAAAAATCAAATTGAAACGTTATGAATACACCTACATACATACCTACCTGCCTTTTATACATAAATAGACATTTCATTTATTATGGCTGTTTATACTTACATATTTGTTGTTACTTTTTTTATAGCCTCATTTATTTGCACGTTTTTGCTATCTTGATGGTAAAATACAATAAAACAATTTAATTTGTTGTGTTAATTATACGGGAAAGTTTTATTAGGGTGTTTTGAAAAAATAAGGTTTATTTATTAGAAGGAAATTGCGATAATAAGTAAACGAGGGCAAGTCGAAAAGTTGTTGTGTTGGAAAGCATAATTTGTTTTTGAAAACATATGTTTTTAATTCTATTTATTTGATTTTGACTTTGTTTTTGAGTGTATTACCTCAATTCCTGTACGATATTTCTCTATATTGTGCCATCGATTTGACGATAACTTTTGGTATTAGAGGAAAAAAAAAATTCACTACGACATATCATTTTTTTGATAATAATTTTCCAGGGGTACGAATTTCAATTTTTTCTAATTTTGTATTCGCGTCCCTTAAGGAGGCGTCGGGGTCATTGTGTTTGAAAAAAATATTGAAGAGAAAAAATATGGGTGACTAGTCATACATACACACATATGTACATATATTTAACACATCTACGGGTACCCTTAGACAAGTTAATTTTAAGGCGAGGCTCCTGAATATGGGCCCTTAATACTAATACGTCCCGGGGTAACCGTAGAGAAGTCAAATGTATGACCAACTCCTATATTGGTTATCCTCAATATTTTTTTTCGAGCCACTCACTCCATGCCACGTTTCCTCTAGAGGCTTCTATATAAAAATAAAATTTAAAATAGAACATCTTGACAACGATTTTTTGATAATTTTTATTTAGATAAATATTAACATACTGGTGTTTATTTTTTTTTCTTTTTGTTATTCATTATTTATGGTAGCAGAACTTTCTTCCCTTATGCCAAAAGCTATCGAAAAATCGATAGCACGATATCGATTTTTAAATCGCACCGCCCTATTGAAGGTGCATACATATACACATGCATTTAAATTATATTTTTTTTTTTAAATTTGATCCTCTCGGATCTTGGTTGGTTTTATGTTCAAATTTGGTTGGATATAAAACTGCTCGCTGGCAACACTGGTTTCCAGTATTTAATTAAAAAACAATTTTTTTTTAGTTTATCTATTACCGTTTACTAGTTCTTATACCGATAAATTAATATCGAAAAATATTAATGATGTGGCCTAGAGAAATTTCTTAAAAAATTAGATTAACTTACAGCTGTTTAGTACACTAGATGTTAGTTAATTGTAATTAAAAAAATAAGTTTTGAGAGCATGATATTAATATTTCTTTTAAGAAAGAAAGGTAGAAGAATATCTGACACAAACCAAATGTGTGCAATCAAATGCCGGCCAGGTGCTCGCTACGGCCTCGGTGACATTCCTCTATGCCATAGTTCATAAATTCAAGAAGTCCATAACTAAGTCAAAACTAAATTTCTGTTGAAATATTTTCATCCAGACACATACGCAACAAATATCGTTCATAGTTTGTTGACAGCTAACAACACGTATACGCATCTCTAATAAATTACAAAACTTTGAACAATTTCATCTCAACAATTTTATTAAGGCCAACCGCTAAAAGAAATGGTCGGCAAAAAGTTTCCGACAGCGTGTCTCGTTTATCGTCATTGGTTAATCTGCTCAGTGGCATCTTTGAAGCACTGAGTGGCAGCCCTGTTTTGTTATTCTCTTACATTGTTTTTTGCTCTTCTCGTAATCAAATTTTATAAACAGTATTTAATTGTTGTTGCCGCTAAATTTTTTTTTTTTTTAGTTTAGTCATTTTGCGAAATATTATTGATTAGTTTAGATAGTTGTTTAACATTTTGCATTTAAATATTTTGCGTACATGTGTGTTTATTGGATGTTTTTCTATAATTTAATAGTTTATGGCCGTTTGTGTGCGGCTGCATGGTGTCGTTCATGAGCTTTCGGTTGTGTTAAAGCCGAAAAACAACAATAACAACAATATCAAATTAGATAAATATTAACATACTGGTGTTTATTTTTTTTTTTTGTTATTCATTCATTCCGTTATTGTTATTGCTTTTGTATAATTAATGAGTGTGTGTATATAAAAAAAAAAAATAACAACGAGGAATAATAAATATTGAAAAAGGTGAACTTAATGAAGAAGAAGCAAAGATAAATAACTAAAAAAAATTATGTGTACGTGTTTATGTATGTATGTATGTAGATATCTAACAGATACCAATTCAGTATAGTGATTTTTGGTGTTTTGCTATTTTAATTTCAACAATCTTTTTACCTGTAAATACTAAGATATTATTATTATTATTATTATTATTATTATTTTTTTCATAAGCTGTTATACAGTGGTTAAGAATTAAGATTTTTATAGGCCTAATATTATTTTTTGACATGTCAGCTGTAATTCCTTTATGTATATTTCCGATTCTATGCAATGAAAAAGTAAATACTTAAATATTGTATCACCAATAAGAACGTAATTTATTGGAACTAAACGCCTTTCACATTTGAAGTACCTGCCTTCTTTTGTTTTGTAATTTTGTATAGATTTGTACCTAGTTATGAGTCAAAATTGTTATAGTGCGCACAGTAAGCCTACATTGGCCTAAGTGTAGGTCGGAACTATCATAGTGGCTATCATATCCCTCCCAACAACCTAATAAATATGAAAATGTTGTTTTATAAATAAATCTGTTAAAGCATGAAGTCGTAATAAATAAAGTCGTAAGAGGAGTCGCAAGAACTCTTACGACGTCTCTATTTCTTCTGACCCATTCAACTTTGGAAAAGTAGATGTTTTATTTTTCTGTTATTAATTTTTTCCTTAATCAAACGTCCACAAACATTCCCTATTTTCTACTTTAGTACCTGCTCCAGCTATTTTAGTAGTTCTGATACAATGCATTGCATATCATTTCCTAAGTACTGGTCCACAATACAAAATTAAAAATGCGTTGCAATTCGGCACATACATATGTATGTATGTATGCCTATATTAACACATTAAATAAACAGTAGCAAAAAAAACGTAAAAATACTACATTTCTCATAAGAGCATATTTTGAGGTTATATTTACTCAACGAGCGAATGCAAAATTTACAGCAAGCAATTAATTGATCTTAAAAAACTATGCAGGAGCAGCTACAAATTTGCTTTAAATATTGTATTTTCCCATTAAGCAAACATAACCTTAAAATATAGACTCTTGTAAAATTTAGTGCTTCTACTTTTGTTTTACTGCTTTTTGCTTTTCTTTGTTATTTATTCTTGAGCTCATGTAAATGCATGCATTTTCAATTTTTTATGTGCATGTATTTACTCAAAATAAAAGTCAACAAGAAAGGTAGTGGTCACGTGTTTTCAATAAAAAAAAAGCTCAAATCAAGGTATCTTCATACCAGGCAGCCACATAACTATAACAAACATTTCATTTATTTTGTTGGCAGAAACATGACAGAATTTATTCTGTCATTCATTCTTCGCGTTTATGTGTTTGTGTTGTGTATTTTGACAGTTCTTCAAGCAAGTAGCAGTAGTCAGCTGGGCTACCTGATGTCTGGGTACCTTGGGCCAAATATTAGTTCATATGCGGCCATACCATTTTGGTTAAAAAAATATACGTATTATAAATACATATATGTATAAATTCCTAAACATATTTTTCCATACTTTTTCTCTTTCTTAGCCCACTGTCTTTTTTAGCTGTTTATTAACTGTCACAGTGTGAGTTTCTCTAGTTTCTCAATATGAGTTTGTTGTGTACAATTCTAATGCCAAGTTCTACTAAATAAAATTAAAAACAATAATAACAACAAAATCGATAAAAAAAGTACGATTTATAAATAAATACGAACAAATCGCACCGGCAGAAAAACCAGCCATTAAATATTAATTTTTGTTTGTTTTGTTTTCAATTTCATTAGTTTGTATTTTATTAGTCTCATTGTTTACTATATCCCGTGCGGCGTGAGTGCGGCTTTAAGACTGTTTTATTCGTTTTAAAATTAAAATAATAAAAAAGCACACTTTTAATGAGATCAACGAAAAGGAAAGAAAATAATAAAAATTAATGTATGAATTTCAAGTCGAATATTTGGTGGGAATTTTTTAATATTATGACTGATGTTTCGCGGTTCGCAGTCAGTTTTTATTTTAATTTTATTCAATAAAGTGCTTTTGCTGGAATTTCTAAATTAATTTTATGAAGTTGTCTGATTTGCATAACAAAGCAATTTCGTTTAATTAAAACAGAAAATATTGGCTAAAAACAATATTTTTTAAACACACACAGTGTGGTAAGAGATGGAAAATATATGTATGTATATTTTTAACAATCAGTCTTTTAGGATCTATGATGAGTTTTAATAAATTTATTTTAAAGTTACTCAGTGTGTATATTGTAGTTTAATTTATGTTATGATATATTCTATTCTATGGCTCTTATTTTATATTATTTTATATAGTTTTAATTTTTATTCCGTTCTATTCTATTCTATGGTTCTAATTTTATATCATTTTATATAGTTTAAACTTTCATTCCTATTCAATTAAACCGTTACAATTTAAGACTTCTTTTTATCAATCGCCTGTGTATTTAATTGTTATATTTACGGCTATATTTTATATGTACTAATATGTTGCAAGAAAAACGTAACCACTACTTTCCAGCGGACCTTCATTTTGGGCTAATATAGGTATAAATTCAAATAACTGAAGTACATGTACATTCACAGGGATACATCCCAATAAAAAAATAAATAAAAAAAATAAAAAACGTGGCGACCTTAAATTTTACAAGACCCTATTTTAAGGTTATGTTTGCTCAACAATCCAATACAACAGTTACAAAAAATTTGTATTTGCTCCCACAAAGTTTTTGTTAGAGCAAGTTATTTTTCGCTGTAAATTTTTGATAATTTTAAAATAAACTTGTGAAATTTAATGCTTTTATGTTTTTTTTTTAGCTTATGGCTTTCTTTCTGTTTGTGTTTGCTGATGCATCCATATGTATGTGCATGAATTTTTAGTTATTTGCTATGTCTCTACAAGTAAGATCCCATATAAACTAATATATGTCCATTTCGGAAAAAAACGTGACCACTATTTTCTGGTTGATCTCTATTTTCAGCAAATGTATGCTTATAAACAACTAAATGTGTATATTCACATGCACACAGCCACTTGTTTATGGCAATAAAAACGAAAGACAGATAAAAAGCGGTAAAAATATATGTAAGATTTCACAAGAGCAGAAGTTTATTTATTATTGAAGGTTATTATTAATAAACCAGCAAATGCAATGCTTAGAGCACATTTGTATTGGCTTTTGCAAAGTTTTTTTTAGGAGCAAATAATTGCTGGCTTTAAATTCTGTATTGGCTTATTGAGCAAACCTAACCTTAAAACAAGCGCTTGTGCAATTTCATGCTTTTATGTTATTTTTACTGTTTTTTCGTTACGTTGAAATTTGTCTATGGTTGTGTGTGAATATATATGCATTTCCAGTTGTTTGTATGCATGTAATTTTTCAAAGAAAAGGTAATCAGGAAATAGTGGTCACATTGCTTGCGGGCCAATATTTGCCAATGTGGCCGCATCTTAACTTTTTTAAACTCCTATTTAAGTTAATTTCTGAATTTTGCAAATTTTTCGCATTTTTGTACTAGTAGCATGCTTGAAAACGGCGTAACACTATTTCAATCATTTCAGTTTGCTAATTGTCCGCTTATTTTCGTGTTTTCGCATTCTATTACGCTCTTTGTCTTTGCGTATTAAGTGTCGGCCTATGCTGTGAAATATTTGTCTGTCGCTTTCGAAACAGGAGCTCAAGAACGGCTGCTGACGAAAAGTGTGGCGGCTTCGAAACAGCTAATTGTCCACCTAGCTAAAGCTATTTGATGTTTTATTTGCCTTGTTTATTTGATATCAATCACAGAAATAATATAGACCGAACTTAAGGTTAATTTTTTATTTTATTTAACAAATTTTTTTATATTTTATATATTTATTTGAGCTTAAGGTCTTTTAGAATTTGAGTAATTATTTTTGTCAATATTTCGCTCTCCTTCGGATAGCTTCTTCAGGACAATTATCCGAAGGAGAGCGAAATATTGACAAAAATAATTACCCAAATTCTAAAAGACCTTAAGCTCAAATAAATATATAAAATATAAGAAAAAAGGGGTCAAAATAACTAAATATTAAAAAAACAAATTTTTAATTTGTGAACTTTTTTTTTTGCAATCGTGCCCACTGTTTTGGTGTAAAACAATTTTTATTTGCTTGCAAATAAAATAAATCACAACCATAACAGAATATTTAATTCACTTAAAATTGTTAAGTGTTTTTCCTTCACAATTTTAATGGATTTTTAAATAAAATCATTAATAATAAATTGTTTGAAAGTGGTATTTAAATGTCAACGTGATTGGAAATAGATAATTGGTTTTTAACAATTATCCTTTTAATGCCAGCAACAATAAATATAAATGATGAAGGTGAAACTTAGAAGTCAGTTTTAGCTCAGATATTTTACAGTGTTGTAAGCATTCGTCAACACATCTGAAAAATTAATAAAAAAAATGGCCATTTATTATATTTTGCACTAATTCAAATTTTCATATTTAATTGAGCATTTACGTATGTGTGTATGTATGTATGTATGTATGTAGATGTATTCAGATTTTCTTAATTTGATATTATTGCAATATCAACGCTGTTGTTGATCGCTCGTTCACACACATTTCTCAAAAAGTATGTGTTTGTGTGCAAAAAAAAATTTACAACAACAACTATGTGTGTACATCATAATTTTTTCAAGGTGGCATATTTTTATGCCTCTCACACCATTTAAACGCATGTGTGCGTTATTTACTATTTTATATGCATACAGACACACACACACACACACACACATGCACATGTGCATATGTACATACATATCTATTGTTTTAGCTGAACAATAAAAGAAAACAACCATAACAACAGCAACAAGAAAAGTAAACACAAGCAAACTGTAATTCATTATAAAAATAAATATTAATTTTATGCATAAACAATAATAAATGAAAAGGCCGATGCTTGAATTAAAATAATAAAGTGGCTGACAGGCGTTTGATATTTAAAATGGAGAGAGATGTACGATTTTAGGATTGTTGTCAATGAAGTGATTTTAACAGTCTAACCTAAATTAGCGCGTCAAGCGTATTATTGCCGTCTAATCCAGCCATATTGTATGAAATTAGGTTTAGGTTGGCCTGTACTACAGTGAAACTTCGATATAACGAATCCAGAGTGGAACGAAAAATACTTCGTTATAGCTATTGATGCGTTATACATATGCATTGTAAAACGAAGTTAAAAAGAAATACGAAAGAAATTCGTTGATAACTACAGTTTTTTTTTTGTCCACATTAAAAATTCACTATTTAAGAAGAAGTCCATATTTTTAATGACTCGCAGACATATTTGAGATTCAATTTAATTAATATACCTTATAATCTCACCATTTCGCTGTTGAATTTTTTTGAGCTTATTGAGGTACACTTTTTCGGAGGGTCCAACCAATCTCTGGCTGTACGAGTCAGTCTCGTACTGGGCTGCATTAATTTCATTTCAATATTGTTTTATTGTTTTCAGCTGGACATCTTCTCCTTTTAATTTAGTCTGTGTATTACAGACCATAAACCCTGAATTTATATTAAAATTTTATTGCATCCGTTGCATTCAATTAAAAAAAAAAACAAAAATTCTTTCCAGCAGATGTAAAGAAGTTTTCAAAGAATCTCAAGGGTCAAGTTTCAAAACAACAACAACAACCATTAAAAGTTAATAAAAAAAAAGTTAATAAAAGTTAATAAAAAATGAGAAAAAAAAAAACCAAAAAATTCTAAAAACCTGTTTAAAGTTCATTTAACTTGTAAATGAGAATAAAATAAAACATAATTTTAAACCTCTTTCTATTTGAAAATTGCTTTAAGTGAAATAAATACATATGTATCAAGAAAAATACTTAAAACAAAAATTACAACGTTTTCAAACACGTTTAAATTTGGGTTAATTGTCATTCACCATAAACAATGGCACAGACAAACGAACAGTCAGTCAGTCACTCAGCCACTCGAATCATTTTTCGTTCTTTGCCATCGTGTCACCTTCGTCGTTGTCGCCTTATCGTTGTTGCACATTCTTGTGCATTTCAGATTTGTTTTTCTTATTTATTTATTGTGAATTGTTATTACTATTTTTTTCCAGCTCAGTTTTTCTACAAAATATTTATTTTATCTTAATTAGCTTTTAATTTAATACACTTTTAAATGCCAGTCAGTCGGTACCAGTCAATACAACTCAAATTTTAAATTGCCAGTGCCTGATGTGTCTGTCTGTCTGTCTGCCTGCCACTACTTACAATTACTTTTGTACATACATATGTACATGTCGTTCTTTTTAAGTTTTCTTTTCATCTATTATATTCTGTTGTTTAGTTTGCTTAAGCCACATTTTTAATCAATCATCTCATACTCAATTTAATTTTCAGTATTTTAAGTCGTTTATGTAAAATGTTTTCACGCTTTTCGTTGTTGTTAAATACAGTTGTTGTGTGTGTGTTTGTCTGAGCAATTGTAATTGTTGTTACCCAGTTGACAAATGTGTATTAGAGGCAGCGCAAAGTGGTTTCAATAAAAAAATAAATTCAGTCAAGTACGAGACTCTCTCTCGCACACTTAGGGTTCCGTACGTACATACATACATATGTGTAATGTACGTATGGAATGGCATATGTGAATACATATGTATATTGTATAAATTTCATCTCTCTGTCTCTTGCAGCTTGAGAGTTACGTTTAATTGCTACTTTATGTTATATGGGGACACCTAGTAGTTTTCGACTTGTTGTTATTGTTGTTGTTATCATTTGCTGTTGTAAGGCATCTGGGAATACATACACTGTGCGAATTTCGGCTCTCTATCTCTTACGGTTCGAGAGTTATAGCTGTTACTCTACGTTGTAAAGGGATACCTGGTAGTATTGCAGTTGTTGTTGTTGTTTTTAGCATATGTTGTTGGGGAGCATATCTTAGTACATATGTATATTATGCAAATTTCATCCTTCTGTCTCTTACAGTTTGGGAGTTATGTCTAATTTTTACTGTACGTTGTATGGGGACACCTGGTAGTTTTCGACATGTTGTTGTTTTTAGCATTTGTTGTTGTAGGGCATATGAAAATACATATATTGTGCGAATTTCAGCTCTCTGTTTTTTACAGCTTAGAGGCACCTGGTAATTTTACAGTTGTTGTTGTCTTTAGCCTTTGTTGTTGTAGAGCATCTATAAATACATACACTGTGCGAATTTCAGCTTTCTATCTTTTACGGTTCGAGAGTTATAGCTAATTGTAACTTTTCGTTGTGTGGGGACACCTGGTAGTTTTCGCTTTGTTGTTGTAGTGGCAAGGTACAACAACATCCTGTGAAAATTTCAGCTCTTTAGCTCTTACCGTTTCCGGTAATAGGATTCCGTTTCACTCTGATGAGTATGGAAACCTAAAAAGTGTAAAAAATTTTGGAATTTCTAAATTATGGAATGAATCTTTCTGAAATTTGAAACATTCATAGACAAGGAGTTAGATGTTTAATATCATGCTTTTTATTAACTACAGTTCAAACAGAGTCGCTTCTGTGTGGGCAGAAAACTGCCCACCTCGAGTATGCAAAACATTGTGCAGCCAATAACTTTTCTATTTATTGACAGATTTTGAGCTTTTTAGTTTTTGCCCCATGATTGTCGCTTCAGAAACGATTTTCCGTTGGTTTGCTCCCACCGCTTGAATTGCTTTAAATGCTGCCTTAAGGGCATGAGCAATTGGGTTACTTTGCTGGGGTTGTCATTATTCCGTTTTGTTTGCCGATTTTTAGTAATTGCTTAGCAGAAGCTGAAACAAGTTGAGTCATTGATAAATTTAAATAAAAATTTGTCATACATTAGTTTAAATGGAGACAATCCCTTTAGATACACACTCATACACACACACACACACACACACACACAAACAACTGTGTAAAATATGTGAAAAAGAAATGCCGATATAATTGCGCTGACAGACTGTAACTGTTTGTTTTGTTTTAAGTACTGATTAAAATCATGAAATCGCTTACATAAAAAAATACGTAACGTTTTTTAATCAGAAAACTTTGAATTGCCGCAGTCTCTAAAATAATTACAAACATATTCAAACACATAAATTCAAGATAATTGTCCGACTAGATATAAGCTTTGAGTAGGTATGTATGTATACTACTGCAAATTCAGTCTAGTCTTATAGACTGATGCTCACAGCAAGGGCCCCATAGTGCCATCACTTATCAGCCAAGGAACTGCTTGATGTGACGACAATTGGAATAAAGCATGATAAAACTAATAAGTTTATGTTTTATGTACAAAAACTTAAAAAAAAAATTACATGAATTTTGTTTTTGTACAACTTTTGAAAACTGTACGGCATTTACAGAAGAGAGATGAACAAAGGTTAAGCTGATTTGCTACCTCGTTTTGGCTGCTTTTCATCTCTATAGTCTCATGATAGTCTTACGAAGTCAGATGAGATTACTTATTGGTGGTAGGTATCAAGGAATATAGGGGCTTATTATTATTCGACCCGTTTTTAGTTCAAACTTATTTAATTATTCGTGCTAAAGGTCCGTTCTTCTATTTATTTCATTTATTTGCCGATATTTGGCTCTCCTTCTGGTAGATTCTTCGCAGCAAAAATTATTATTTTTAGGAAAATAATAAAATTCAAATACAGGAAAAATACGGAAAACGGTGATATTTTTTGAGGTTAAGTTTAGCCTCTCAATCAGAAGTTGGCTGTAATAGAGAATGGAAAATTCGTTTTTTTTTATTAAATAAAACTACATTACTTTAATAGATATGTATTTCATTTTATGCAAATAAAATAGTTTTAGCTTTTAATTTAATTTTGATATTTATTTCATATAATTAAGTAGTTTTAACTTAATTTTTCACTACATACATATGTTTGCATGTAGGTACATACATATGTACATAGATTTATGCTCATAACTACTCCTTTATAACTCTGATCTAAATTAATTTGCTTCTTCTAATACTCATTCGCCACAAAAGAAAACGCACACACGCTCTCTTATGCATGCATAAGGTGTGCATGTACATACATATATACATACACACATACACACTCTTCCACTGACAACAACAGCTAGCCAGTCTCATATTGTTCAGTTCTCGTCTATTTTCTTGCACGCAGTCAGATTTTTATTTGCTCTCACACTAAATTTTCAATTACAACAAATTTATGTTAAACTTAACCATGCCAAACATGGTTAAATACAACAACAATGTTATGTGTTTTTATTGATACAAAAGAAAGAAGAAAAAAAGTAAAGTAAATAAATAAATAAATAAAACAACTTCAACACTGTAAAAAAATTGAAACAAATCGCGTACAGTTGACAAGATTAACAAGCTTTACCACCATCGTCATTATTACCATGCCACTCAACATGATATTAACATTACATTAATATATACATACATATTTACTTACATTTTTTATATACACACATACTTTTTTTTTTTTGCATTTCTTGTTTAGCCTCTCCATACTTTGCACATGCATGCTTATGTTAACTTCATTTTATTCATGCAAAAACAAATACTAACACTCTTGAGGCATGTATGCATGCACTTGCATACAAACTCATACAAACACACACACACACACACAAACACACATATATGTTAAACCATAACTAATTTCTTCCATGCTTGATTTTTAGCATGTTTATTTTTTATTACATGGGTACACATTAACTAATGTACCCCACCTCTTTAATACTCGTACTCCTTTTGATTACCTCTTTTCGGTTGTTACTTTTTTTTTTGCTCTTTTTGGTTAGTTTCCTTGTTTTGTCCCCTTTCATTTTGAAAACTTAAATCTCCTTCTGTTTTACTTGGTTAAGTTGTTATTTTTTGTTTTTTTTTTGTTGTTGTTAGTAGTAAGTCACGGTTGCCAGATTTGCAGATTTTAAGGGTAAAAAATGGATTTGTGTACACATGAAAAATGTTTATGAACATACATATTGTATGTAATTTTATGCAATTTAATTTCTTTGCCTAAAAGTTGACATAATATTCGAAGAAAAGCTTTTTTGAAAAATCTACAGCGCCTCAGTGTGTTTTTTTTTAGGAGCGTTAAAAGGTCTACGCAATGTAGTATTTATGTACGTGACTTGTAAATCAATGTTGTAGAACATTAGTTTAAGCCCGTATGATACTACATTTTTTTTTGCATTATTTAAGTTTTGGAGAACAGTGCAAATATAATGTAATAACGGGTCCGCCATTTAACGTTTTTTTTTTTTTTTCAACTAGTGCTTGTTTCGTGTATGGTAACACTTAGCTCATGTCTGGTTTGACATGAGATTATTAGTTTTATCCTTCCGCTGAACGAATATGATTGTGTATACGGTTCGCTAAATGGGCCTGCAATCGATTTACAGAAGATGCCGATTTTGCCAAAACAAAAAAAAATCATCTTTCAAGATGAAGCTCATTTTGAGCTTGGCGGGTATGTAAACAAGCAAAATTGTCGCATTTCGGGCACAGAAAACCCGCATGCATACATTGAAAAGCCGACGCACCCAAAAACGAGTAACTGTTTGGTGTGGATTTTGGTACAGAGATAAATTCTTCGATCTTCGATGCGCAAGGAGTGGCCGTTATCGGGCCATGTTGAACGAATTTTTGTTCACAAAAACTGAAGAGGAGAATATTTTCAACATTTGGTTTCAACAGGACGGCGCTACGTGTCACACAGCCGAAGCTACACTCGATGTTTTGCGTCCTGTTTGAAAAAAAAAGTTATTTGGCGGACCCTTTAGAAAATGAGGAGTTTTTTTAAATGCTACTGCGACCGGCGATCATCTATCATCTAATCTATTGCAATTTTGGGTATCGCGCAAGACCAATTCGTCTTAAAAACAGTTGTAAGTTTGGTTCACTTTTAAAAAGTACATACAAAAAAAAAAAAAATAAAGAAATAAAAATGATTTCAAACTAAGCCGTAAGTATTAAAATTAAACTCTAAAACAATTTGACAAGATCTACAATTAGGTGGAAGGCTTTGCAAAAGTTCTCAGAAACTAGACTCAAAAGAGGAGTGGAGAAAAATTGAGGAAGAGCTTAATGCATTGGGTCCACCGAGACGCAATGCTGAAGGCTGAATGAAGGTGCAATTGAATGCAACTTGTGATTTGTTAATGAGTAAACGTCAGATTCTTGTCACAATTTCTTTCGCAACCCAATCAATCCGGCTGGAAATTACCGCTCAAAAATTGGGGCCAAATCGTCGCATACGTGATCGCACGAATTTTGTTGCCTGGGCCTTGTGGTTGTTGCTCATTTTGTTTTATATTATTTTTACTCGATAGTTCATTCGACATCGAATGCAACGATTTGGCCCCTGCTTTAATTTGCCAATTTCAACCAGTGCTGCAAAGATTTTTTTAGGTTTCACAACAATGTTTTTAGATTTTATCTCTTACAAATTATTAATTGTCGAATATTTTTCGTGGTACCGATAAATTCTTTAAACGCTGGCGAACTACGACATCGCCAACCGTGATCAGACTGAATGTACTGCCACGAGTACTATCTACTACATATTTTCATGTTTACAACTGTAGGTAGGTACATGATTGTCTTCTTTCATTTCTGATCACGTTCGAATCGCTACATTTTTTTTTTCTTTGATCCGCCTGCTCTCAACTCCAATACAGATTGCAGGCTTTAATTTGGGCTATATGTACCTACCTACATACATATGTACATACCAGATTTGAATAAATAAGACCTGAAAATATTTGTTTTTGTTCCTCTGGCATTTGATTGTAGGAAATACCCATATCGGCATACATAAATATTAAAAAAAAAAAAATAAAAATATGGTCACCCACCTACATACATACATACATATGTATGTACCTACTCAAGCCTAATAAATTTGTTCTCTTTTAAAATAATCCCCAATGGCTTATTCGCACATGTGTAAGTTTTTCCCTTCAATATTCATAAAACTATAGCGGCTCTTTTTGCTGCTTGCTCACTCTCTCCACAAAAATAAAACGAGTTTTTTTTCTTCTTCTTCTTCTTCTTCTTTTACTCTGCACTCAATCCATTAAAACTTTGGGATACAATTTGTTTTTTATTTTCTTGTAGGTATGGTTTTTGTTGTTTTTTTCCTTTCTTTTTTATATGTATTTGCTTTAAACTTAACACAACCACCCCATTTTCCCCCAAAATAAAGTAAAGCACTTGAAAACAGGAACAAAAATAAACAAAACAAAAATTACTACATGCTTAGTCATAAGAAACGCACACATGCTTAAACACACAACTCCATCATTATCATCATTTCTTGTTAAATACACACAAACAACATTAAGGCAATTGTCATCAAATGCAAATGGTCATTAATTTCATGTTTTATTGGTATTGTCGTCATTTTTATTGTTGTTTCTTAAACTTTTTCTATTTGTGTACATACATACATATGTATATCTTTCCCCTATTTTCTACTGTTTCATCTTTCTATTGCGCTTTAAAATGAACAGCAAATATTACCTACAACACCAACAACAACATCATCATCATCATCATCATGCCTCCCCAACTAATCATTCACCCAGCAAATTCTACTAGTTTTATCTCTCTATCCCAATCACTACACTCCACAAAAAAAGCGATTTCACGTACACATCTATATATGTATATACATATGTATCTATACATCACTTCATCACATTCACACTTTTATCCTCTACCAAAAACACTATCAACCAACATGCTGCCAATTAAAAAAGAGTACACTACAAATTTCATACAGACATTCCTACCGCACAAACATATGTACATACATACAACACAAGTACTTTCAGATAGATGTATTGTATAGAAAAAAAAATCAGAAAGAAAAAAATTAAAAAGCTAAAACTAATAAATAATTTTTATCTTCTCTTCTTATTTCCCATCAACACTTCGTCAACGTTTTGATGAAAATTGTAATAAAATACTACATACACATCTAAACTTCTTGAGAAAAGAAAAAGCTAAAAGGAAAGCAAACGTCTGTACTTTTGCAGGAAAATTTATTTAATACGCAAAACAATGGAAAAGAAAATGCGCAAAATATAAAATTACATGCACACATCCATACATGCCTACCTACAACAGCAATAGTACAGCAATAACAACAAAAACAACAACAACAAATAATAAAAAAGCGCCATAAAATCATTAAAATACGCAAAGCAAATAAAAAAAACAACCACTTTTTTTTAAAAGGTTAAAAAGAAAAACCCATTATAAACTAAACGTTGTAAAAATACAGCCGGGCCACTACGAATCACAACACCAACAACAACAGCAAGAGCTCTAAAAAAAGAAAGAAAATACCTTAAGCAGCGGTGTAACACACTCTCCGCTGCACCGATTTTAAATTTTCAACACAAAGGAAAATTTACTTTTCTTTTGCTAATTTCTCTTCATCTGTTTCTTCTTCTTCTTTGTTGGTATTTGTCAAGATAGAAGAAGAACTCTTGACAACTTCACCGATGGGTTAATAAAGCTGAAAAACCACTTAAGAAAAATTGAGACAACCTCAAAGAGTTCCACACATGCAAACACACATGTAAAAGCAACAACAGTAAAAATTTCAGAGAGGAACATCATCAGCATCTGCAGCAACTAAAAGTCAGCAATTTGCAACCAACAACAAAAAAAAACATTAATTGAGCAAAAAAAAAACAAACAAACAAACAAACAAATCAAAAACAAATTGGAGTAAGTAAAAAAAATTAAAAATCATAAGAGAATTACAGCCCCAAACGGAAAATCACAAGAGGCAAAACAACAAAAAAAAAAGAGAAATGAAATGAGATACTCAATTGTAAAAAGAGTGAAAAAAATGAGAAAGTTTACGAAAAGGGAAATGCATTAGTAATAACAACAAAAAGCACGTGCAAAAAATTAAATGCATTTGAGTGTTTACAAATGAATTTTAGTGATGTCGACACAAACAGTTTAAGGAGTAAAATAAGTAATTACATACAAATGTATACATATATTTATGTAATAATTTGCGTATGCAGTGTTGGCAAAATAATAAGAACGAGTACTTGCAATGTTTGTACAAGTCTTCTGTTTTGCTCAAAACAAAAAAAATATTACACTGTGTTCGCACACATCAACTTTTACCCCCTTATTCACAAAAAATATTTCAGGTTTATAAGGCTCTCTTATTTGACATATTTGTATGGAAATTAATTAAATAATAGTTTAATAAACCTAAAATATTTATTATGAATAAGAGCCTTATTGTTGAACTCTTGAACTGCTGACTCTGGACAACTCATTTCAAGTTCATGTGTGAAAGTGTATTTTTTTTTCATATGTAAAGAATTGGTATGAAAGAATTTACCAGCGTATTAATAGGAAATTGGGTGAAACGGCTTGATCCGTGTGAACCTTAAGATAACTTTAAAAGCGATTTAACAAGAGTTTTTTCAACAAAAGTTGATACGGGACTTTATTGCAAAATTTGATTCCCACAATTGAAAACATAACAAAAATGATGCATTTATTTTTAAGATAAAACACATTTTCTTAGCTATCGCCTTTTAATCAATGGCTCAACTAGTGATGCCAGAAGGAAGATCTACACAATTTTAAAGACTTAAATTAAATCAGAATAAGATTTTAAAAAATTTTTTCCGAGAAGTAAGATTTTTAGAATTATTATTATTAACAAAGTCTGCATTATGTTAATTATTTTTTTAAATTAACTTTGATCAACTCTTCACATTCGTAGCAGTATTATTGCTCAATTAATTAAATCCAATTTGTTTTGTCTGATACCTGAATGGGTATCGAAATATTGAATTAAATAAGCAACTAAAAAAAAAGTGACCTCAAGTGACAACAAAGGTCGAAACAAAGGTCGAAAAGCTACCATCAAGAAAACACACACTTTTACAAGATTATATTTGAAGGTTATGTTCGCTCAACGAACAATTATTTGATCCTACAAAAACTCCAGGAGCAGTTAAAAGTTAAAGTTTTTTTTTATCTTTTCGTTGTTGTATTTATGCGAATGTATACGGATTTTAGTTGCTCATTCTTGTATTTGTCCAGAATAAAGGTCAACAAAAAAGAAGTGGTCACGTTGTTTCAGGTAAAATCGGGCTGCTATCAGTTTATGTTTGACCGCACTTTAACTAATAAGGTGAAACCGCACAAAATATCACCCACAAGTTGCAATTTGTCGTCACTTCAAGTTAATGTAAAAAACTAACGCTTGTACAGTCCTTTCCAGTAGCAATTTTCTACTTCTTTTTGGACATTTCGCATCTTCCAGATCTGAGGTTTAGATAAGGTTTATTTAGGACCTTCAATTCTTGTTGTTAATTAGAAACAAAGTGCCAAATATTTTGCGTCGGCTTAATTGCAATATGGGGAATGATTTGTTTTAATTATTATGAAGCATAGTTGAACTACACGACACGATATAAGAATTGCATGCAAATAATGCAAATAATATATATAAAGGCGATAGCTAAGAAAAAGTTTTACTCTCAAATAAACAGCGAACTGCATCAAAATTATTCAGGGGTTCTCATGTACTGATACTGAAAAAAAAGTATATCTGGTTTTTCTCACTCACACTCTGTAAAGTGATTTTATAACGGCAATAGTAGAGAAAACTCGGCAAATAGCAAATCATAAAATGAAAAACGTCTAATTAATCGATTAATTTTATTTTGCTGTAGGAAACCTTTCCAGCCCAGCTGTTGGGAAAAACAAAAAATTGTTACTTGTTAAAATCGCTTCATTATAAACACTTGGTTTTTAATTGACATCTCTACAACTCTTTCTCTTTTTGGCCATGCTCTTGTACGTATGTATAGTTTTCTGTGTGTGGCAAGTAAAGTGTAATAAAATAATTACCCTGTTCTAACAAATTAGCTTAAAGGTGTTTTCTGTTTTAGAAGACCCACCAATATTATCAGGAAACATCTTCTCCAACAAGAAATTAAATGTTGGTGGTGGTGGACACGCAACATTAAGCGAATAAACTCAAACGCAATTACCGAAAGGTATTTCACATTAAATAGCAGCTGCTTATTTTACAAAAGAAAAAAAAAAAAACAACATTAAAACGACCAACAACACCTTTGCCAGGAAATACACACACACACGCACGCAACACTGCAACTACCAACAACAACAGGGCAACAATCAATTACATTGTTGCACATTCCTTAAAGTGGGAAACAAAGGAAAATAATAAGAGAACATCACGAGCACAAACCGTATCTTAATGCACAGAGTACGGTTTAAAGAGTCCCAGAAAGAGAATTTCGAAAATTTGTTCAAATAAGAGAAACAAAAGCAAATTCTTTGAGCCAGAAAAGCAAAAATGTTGATTGCCCTCTAGAGAATAGAGTTTAGTTTGCCAAAGAACAACAAGCAACATGGCCATACTTTAAGGAGTACGATTTTAGGCGTGAGCGTGTGTGTTTGTTAAAATTTTTGTTTCTACCACTTTTACAAAAAAAAAAAAAAAACAAAATTTGTTTTGTTGATGATAAATAAATACAGCAGCAACAAAGCCAGAAAAAAAGTGGCTCCATTGAAATCAAATCAAAATAAGACGAAATAAAAAAAAATTACGCGCCAAATGCAAACAATAAATTTATTATGGGTCGTTCTAAGTTTCCCGGGAAACCATCTAAATCGATTAATCGTAAAAGAATAAGCGTACTGCAATTGGACCCCAATAATACATTGACAGCGGCAGCGGCCACAGCAGCAACAGCTTCCACCGCTTCCACAGCCAATTTAAATAATACCGCTGGAGCAACAGACGCCTCAACAACAAACGCAAATGCTGCTTCGGCAGCTGCAAATGCGGAAGATGATGAGGAGCAAAAGAAAGCGGAGGAAAATTTAAATTACGATTCCGTTGAAGCGGAAAAACGAAAAAATGGCAAAAAAGGCGACGACGACGATGAGGATGAAAATGGTGGGCCATCAACTACGGCGGGCGGTGGGAGTTTGGGTGGCGTCAGTGTTAGCAAAATGAATGGCCGAGCTTCTAATACGACATCGGCAAACCAACAACAAAAACAACAGCAAAATAATACAACAAATTCCCAACAACATCAACAACAAATTTCTAAAGCGCATACCGTAGCATCCCATACCAAAAAGTGCTTAAACATTTCTTCTGACGACACCTCAGTGGAATTTTTCGAACCTTCTCACAAAACCACCACAAAAACCATTCTATCCCCCTCAAGCTTAACAAAAGAATTGAAAAAATTTCACAATTCTGTGGCCGGAGCCGCCGCCGCCACAACAGCAAGTTCGAACGCGGTGCAACATAACTTTACCAAACGTCCATGTAAAAAATTTAAAAATTTAAATATAAATAAACCTGAAGTTATGTTGCCATCTTCAGGCAAATTAAAATTGCAACAACAACAGGAACAACAGCGAGAAATCACCACATCCTCCTCGTCATCATTGTCAGCAGCAACATCCCCCGAACCGCTTGCTAATTTTCCCACATTGGCCGCCACAGCATCAGTAACATCATCGATCCCCGAACAAAAACCCTATCAAGCCATAAATAATGAATCGTTATCAAAATCCGCCTCGTCTTCATCTTCTTCTTCTTCTGCTGCTACATCACTTGCTACGACAACTCAACGTACAACGTCTTCTTCGTCGTTGTCGTTGTCGTTGCCGTCGTCGTCCTCCTCCTCCTCCTCCTTCTCCTGTAATTTTAATGAATACCATAAATCTGTTAATCATAATAATACCATAGATCATAAAATAAATGATCAACAACATAATAATAATGATGCTCGTGATGACGATGATGATGGCAATCAACGTGATAATGATGTTAATCATCAAAACGATAATGTTGTTGACGACGAAAATTCCA
This sequence comes from Sturmia bella, assembly GCA_963662145.1. Taxonomy (NCBI): domain Eukaryota; kingdom Metazoa; phylum Arthropoda; class Insecta; order Diptera; family Tachinidae; genus Sturmia; species Sturmia bella. The sequence continues at coordinate 108,384,458 of OY759168.1, read as the reverse complement.
GTTTGACATTTCAAACAACCAGCTCTCAACTTGAGACGGTAAGTTGTTTTATTTTTAAATGTTTTGTGAGAACAAAAAAAAAAAAAAAAAAGAAGCAATACAAATTAATTGTGAGTGCTGGGAGAGTGATGTTGGTGATGTTGAAAAAGTTGCGGTTATGTTTTTTTTCTTGGTATTGATTTTAAGCCAGGCAGGGTTGGGAAAGTGTAGTACATACATATTTTATGGTAATTAAAAATGTGAAAATTAAATAATTAAAAATAAAATTACAAAATTTCTGAAATCAAATTAAAAAAATTTTCATGTCAAAAGCCTTAATTTCATAAAACTTAAGCCTTTTTACTGCTTTATTCCGTATATGTAGATCAGCTCGAAGTTTTTGTTTAAAGAAGCCTTAGGGAAAAGCTCGGCTTATCCAATCTCTAGTGCAGTGCAATTCCCACAACAATAAGCCAGTGTCGTTGGTATCTTCCATACCCGTAGAAAACATTAACAACGGTATTCATAAAAATTAAACGTTGCTCAAATACATTTTAGAAAAAAATTTATATGAAAAATTTGTCGTAAAATGTGTTTCAACAATGTTTTATTTTTTATGAATTCCGGTGTAAGTCTTTTATCAGCCCTTCTATTATTTGTCGCTATTTTTAGCTTGTAGTGCAGCGTTCGTTTCCAGCCGGGGAAGGTGTCAGCCTGTCCAGGAGCTTACCAATGACTGCTTCCTCATAAATGAGAACACGTTGAGGTTATGTGTTTTAATTCAATGAACACAGTTTTGCCTTATTGATTAAGTTTATTGCTAACTTATTGCTATTTAATGTTTAACAAAACATATTCGAATTCAGGTGGATTGTCTTCGTTTTGGCTTCTTCTTGGTGAGAATATCCAGTGGGTGATTCCTCCCTCAGTGGCATATTTTGATTAAGTTTAAATTAAGGCACGAATATCTGGTAAATACTGCACACCGACAATCGTGCGTCTACTGTATGAAATATGACAACAATACGATTGTACGGCATATTCTACGGACCCCAACAATCGTGTGCCTACTGTGTATGAGATACGACTACTAGACGACTGTCCGGCAAATGCTTCGGACCCGATAATCGTGTGCTTACGCTAATCTACTTGGAGCAAAGGACGGTAAAGCTCTCGGAGGATAGTTCAAGTGGCCTTCTTGCAATTACCATTCGTACGGTGCCGAGACTTGCTGCCCTCTCCCAGGTCAAACTCTGGCTTCTTATATCAGATTGGTCACCGACCAAACAAAAGCTAATAATTAGCTTTTATTTTTTGTGACCAATATGTGCATAAATGCTGTTTTAAATTGAGGGGATTTTTTGGGCTATTGTGGTCAGTTCCAGGTTTTATAGTTTAAAAAAATTTATTTTGCATGTTTCTCCCAACGTTTTGTCCATTTTGTGTGAGCTTCTTCAGGGGTTGATCTTTATAATTTTAAGAAATATATTTTGGTAGTCATTCAGGGCCGCTGATCCCCATAGTACGGATTAACCTTCAGTGATGGGCATGGTGGTTCGTGCAGTATAGAAATCCTAAAGAAGGACTTGTTCACTGTGATGGCCAAAATTCTTTTGCGACTCTATGCTCGTGTGATTAGTATAAACAAGGTTTTTCATGCTTCCTGGGAAGAACCCGAGGGCAGATATGAATTAATTTACGTTTCTATCTGCTTCTTGCGACGCTTGCTTAGTTCACATGGCGAGTTTATACCACCCGCCCAATAAATTGTGGCCAGCTATAAAGAACTAATTTTACATCTAGTAGCTCGTCACAGTCCTCTGGAGAGAACATCAGGTATTTCTTAAGCTACCCCCCATGAGTCTCGACAAATATTAGTCATCAGCAGCCCGATATATTTATGTATATCTGCCAGGTGTTTTGTTTTGGTGCTAAGTAATAGCCACTAAGATTGAGCCGAAGAAGGCTTTTTGGCCTATGAACGGGTAGAGCAATTCCAAAGAGGCATTTTAGAGCTGATCCTGATTCTCATAGTACCGATTAACCTTCTTTGGAGGGCACACATTATCCCTCAGATCTTTTGCGCCACATAATTATGATTTTGCTCACCAAGATCATCAAGGCATTCTGTGCCTCTTTACTCTAGAAAGTTTAACTTATCCGCTAGGAAATCTCAACCGTGATCAATCAGACTGAGCCCAGCCCGAAAGTGTGAATCTGGGGCGTCTGATATCTGTATTACCGACTAAGCTTTGATGTAGAGAATAGGAGTTCTTGCAGAATCAAAAACCTCACGAGATCTTTTCTTAAGGACTGGCACTTCTTTATCCCATGAAGCAGAAGGTCAAGTTGGGGCTAGAATCAACAAGATTTAACCTGGGAAGGGCCTGAGAGGCAGATGGTGAATTGATTTTCGCCAGGACGTGGGCATGTTTCTTTTGGTACAGTGGTGGATAAAATTACGTTGTACAATGGAAACGTTACAACACTGCCCCCGAACAGGTGGTTTAGTATGCTTGGGTGGCAATTTATTTGCCGCTAGTCCTGGCCCATGATATAGCCCCTTGCTGTAATCTAAATCCCCAGAATGCATTTAATACACGACTATAGTTGATGCCCTGAACTCTGGAAACAGTAAAGTCTTGATGTTCTGCCCTACTGATCCCACAGTTCTTGAATTAGAACAACATGGGGTCTGTTGCAACACAGCAGCACCTCGTAACCATTTAGATTTACAAAAATGTTCCCTAAAGACTCCATAATCATGAATTACCAACGTTTTCTTTCGCACAAGTTATGGTAACAACATTATCAGGCAAGAGAACACCGAAGATACTCCTTTGTTCTCTGATGCCCACAGTAACGATGGTGGAGGTTTTGGCGGGTGCCTTAGGACACGTCGCAAGCGTTTGCTGCTTCTATGCATATTATACATGTCCAAATTGAAGTTATTTCTTTTTTATTAAAGTTATTTTCCTTTTAAATTTGTTTTCGTTATTATTTCGCTAAAGAATAAAATTCGCTCATATTGCTGATTTCATCCCACATTTTATAGTTGTCTTCTCTAAACCTGGAGACTTCATAAGTCTCCACATTTTATCTCAAATTGTCCTCATCTTTTTTTTATACTTTAAAAATTTGTTTAATTTCACCCACCCCTTTCTCCCAACCGCAATTAAACATTCACAGTCGTAAATTATTGGATTGTTGTTGTATGGTTTTCATTAAAGTTTTTAGTTTTATTTTTCTTATCCATTACTTATTTTTAAAATTTTTATTGTTTTATTGTTGTGTTCAACTCCTTGTTGATTTCTTTTCCTTAAAGTCGCTTAAATTCGTTTTTTTCTTATTCTGTTTCGTTTGCAAGTATGACGATGAATTCGTTGGATGTTTGTAGTGTCTCCATTACACGTACTTGAATTTTTTTTCTCTTGTGCTTTTGTGTATGTTGTTGTAGTTGTTACTGTTACTGTTGCTGTTGCTGTTCTTTCCACATTCCTTGCGCTCGCTCACTGTATGTACAATCTCCTTAAGCATTTGTGTTGTGTGTGGTAGATAATTGTTTATTATTTTAAAGCCTTCTTTCTCAATGTTGTTATTGTTGTTGGTTGGTTTGTTTGTTTGTTTGTTTGTAGCTCTGTTGTTGTAATTTTTTAATGCCATTTTTTACGTTGCACCTTTTGACGATTATTACTGGCAACAAAAAGCCTTAATACCTTTTTTATTTAAGCCTGCTTTTTTCCACCTTAACAATACTCACTCTCTCGCTCGCTCTCTCACTCTCTTACTCACACGTTGTCGTCGTCGTTGTCGCATGCACTGAAAGTGTCTTTTTCTTATACGACTGAGAAAATTTTCGCAAAGTAAATGAAAAAAAAAAAAAAAAAAAATAAAAGACTTTAAAACGACAACAACATATAAACTTGCTTTTTTAAGTACAACATAACGACAACAACATCTAAATAAATATAACAATGGCAGCCAAGCACAGTGGTGACGAAGTGGTTAAAATTATGAAAAAAAATGCAAACATTTTGACAGTTTTTACTGTAGGATTACAGAACTTCATTGGAGCCTTTTTTGGGGTTCCTCGTTACTAAACGACTGAAAACTGATCCCTTTTACTAAAACTTCGCTGAGAGCTGAAATTTCCCCAGTACATGGGATTAACTAGCCGCTGCAATAACAAATACTGAAAACCACAAGAAAGTTAATGACCAAAAGGAACTGTGAAAACTAGATAAAATTAGCTGTAACTTTTAAACCGCTAGGGCTAGAGAGCTGAAATTTGTACAGAACGTATGTTATGTGGTTACATAGGTTCTACATTGACGAACATCCAAAACAACAAAAACTTAAGAACAAAGGGGTGCTCCCATACATGAAACTGTGAAAATGAGCTGTAACTTTTAAGCCATTAGAGCCAGGGAGCGGATATTTTCACAGGATATGTGGTTACATAGGCTTTACAACAACAAAATCTTAAGAACTAAGGGCTGCTCCCATGTAAGAAACTGAAATTAGCTGCAATTTTTGAACCGTAAGAGTTCTATCATAGAAATTATTGGTTTATGATAACTATAATACGATACATATGTATAGTAAAATAGATTCACTTTTGTCCAAAAATCTCGAAAACTCTCGCTGGACTATTATTTATAATTCAAATTAAATTAAATCATATAAAAAGAGTTTGAATCACTCAAATTTATCTTAATCATTAAAGTTGACATTGAAATCACCACTTAATATGGGTGGAAGTTTATGATTAGTTACGCATGTATAACTTCCCCTAAAAAAAAGGGATTGATAAATAAAAAAGAAATGCGGTCGGGGGACCCCCGTTAGGAACGAAGTTCCTTACGTTTTTTCTTCATCTTCGAATGTATTAACACGGTGAAATCTGTATGTTTTATTTTGTGTTGTTTCTGAAATTTTATATACATATGTACTTCTTTAAATTTTTGTTTTATTTTTTTACTTTTGACACATACAGTGTTTTTTTGTCAATCTGCTACAAACCGAAGAAAAGCAACTGTTGGTCAATTTTTCAATATTGCTGTTTTTTGTTGTGACATACTTTACTTTAGCGACATCTAGCAACTGACAGTGTCAGTTTTCACAACTAATGAATATTTATTTGGTTTGTGTCTCCGCTGACGCCAAATAGTTTCGCTACTTGCCGCCCGTCATACACGATTGTTTGTCGAAAGATACACCAATACATATAAACAACTCACACGCTTTCGTGACGATTTCTACTAATTTGCCCTACCAGCAAGCCGCGTTAAGGAACTTCGCTCCAAAAATGTAATATCGTCAATATTTTGATTTGGGAATAGATATAAATAACTACTTTTAATATTTCGTTATTTTGACCCCTTTTTTCCCTTATATTTTATATATTTATTTGAGCTTAAGGTCTTTTGTAATTTGAGTATTTATTTTTGTCGATATTTCGCTCTCCTTCGGATAGCTTCTTCCTGAAGAAGCTATCCGAAGGAGAGCGAAATATCGACAAAAATAAATACTCAAATTACAAAAGACCTTAAGCTCAAATAAATATATAAAATATAAATAACTACAGTAACTACTTCAAGATCGTTTCCTATTTTGCAAAATCTTCACCATAATATAGAATTCCTTCTATAGTTGGTTGTATTTATCTTATTTTGTGTTTGATTCCCCCTATTGGTGATAAAATAATAATGAAAGTGTTTGCTTATTTAGTTTAATAAATAAAATAAATAAATTTACTTACATTGTGAGCCAAATTGTATTTACCAGCCTAAAACAAACATACAAATCTGCCAGCTGTCAGCGGATCAGATTATTTCTGATAAAAAAAAAAAAAACGATAAAAACAGATTCTGTGACACCTAGTTCTGACACAATTCTGATTCGAACACAAAAATGAGAAATATCTGTTTCTGTGACACCAAAATTAATTCTGTGTCGATTTCAAATCAAATCTGATACCAATAAGATTCTACAACAACCCTGAATGTCCGTTTTCACAACTAATTGATAGTTTTATTGGCAGGTGTCTCCGCTGCTGTCAAATAGTTTCACTGTAATTGTTTCCTGACAGATACACCAACAGCTCACACACTTTCGTGACGATTTCTACTAATTTGCTCTACCGGCAAGCCGCGTTCCAAAAAAAAGGATCACCCTCGTAGTTACGTCTGTTTGCATTTAAGGTGACGATATATAGATTTACCTGCTTGCCTGCATGTATGAGACATGTGCCAGCAGACAGCTAAAATTGAAAAATCTAATACTGATTGATTTTTTGCCCCCCTTTTTTTTTTTTTTGATTTTGTTTTGTTTGCTTTCTAACCACTGTCCAACGAAAACATTATTATTGACGACGGCGATGATGACGTTCAGAGTGCCGGGAGTACAAAGTTTACGTACATACGATATGCTCGTATATTTGCATTTCTCCCTTTATTTTATTATGCTTAATATATTTTGTTTGTTGTTGGTGTGTTTTTGTTGTAGTTTGCTGGCAATTGTTTCTGGCTTGTTGACCACTTTATGTTTTGTCTTGGATGGTTGCTTAGCTGGGCCGGTCGGTTGGTTGGTTGGTTGGATGGCAGGCTGGCTGGCAGGCTGGCTGGCTGGTTGACTGGTTGTTGTTTGGTTATTTGTTTGTTGTAGCTACAATTCTTTGACTGACAGGCTTGTTTTTCTTAAATGCAAAAGACAAAAAAAGGCATAAAACTCTAACAATTGGGTTTGAAAACTTTATCCAACTATCGGGTGTATTTAGTCATCTACCTAAAGTATTACCCTTTCTTCATCTACTTGTTTTGTTTTTTTTTTGAATTTTCTTTAAAACTTTTGATATTTTTATGTTTTGATTTTAGTGTATTTTTTCCGATTTGCCTGCCTGCTTGCCTGTCTTCCAGCCGGTTTTTAAAATGTGTGCTCTTGTTTTCTTTGGTAATTTTCACAATTGATTTGTTACTTGCAGTTAGTTGTTGTTAATGGAAAATGATACAACAACAATTTCCCCGAGTCCCCTCCTCGGTCATGGTCTTAAATATGGAATTACTGCTGGTCGGTTGTTATTAAATATTTTTTTCTTTTTCCAAAAGAAAAAGATGAAAAGGAAAAGGTTTACATGTCTGTGCTGCAGCTCTGTTGACTTCTTCTCGGGTTGTTTTTTAGTTTGTTGGATGGATGTATTAATTGTTAAATCTTTTAAGTATTTTTAAGCAGTTTTTTTTCTTCAACTTAAGTTTTAATTTTTTTCTTTCGTTTTATTTTTCACTTTATTATTGTAAAACAACAGAGGGGGACTTGCTGTCTGTGCTTCTGCCTTTTTTTTTAAGTTCTCATGTCTGGGTTTTCTTCGCCAGGAATATTTATGAATTAATTTTTAAATTAAATAGTATAAGGCGTTTTATTTGTATGTGTTTTTTCTTCGTCTCTGAGCCGGCCTGAGACTACAAATGTTAACATGTTGCTTTATTAATAAAACGCTGTTTTCCCCTTTTTTCTGTTTGAGATCAAGGTCAGTTGTTAATTAAATTTATTTTAAAAACATAAATAGCAAATAAAACAGACAGGGGAGTTTTAATTATATTTTAAATGAGTAAATATTTGAATTTATTGCCTAGCAAGGTGTCTATTAAATTTAATTTATTTGCGACTTCAGATCAAAGACCTTTAAGAGATTTGCAGTCTGGATTAGTTCGCTTCGCTTTAGCCCTGAAACTTTACTTTAGTGTTCTGTTTCTGTTTGTAGGCGCTGCCGTGGGTTTTAATGGATTTGGTGGAAAAATAATTATGCATTAAGTCTGAGCCAATTCATTATTCTGGAATATGATTAGAATTGAAAACTGAGTACCTATTTCACAGGAAGTGAACATGTGGTAATGTGAATGAAGGGGGGGAAAACGATTACAAGAAGGCAGCAATTCGTAAACAGAATTGTTGAAAATTTGTTTCAAGAACAGATCAACTGAATTGACTGGCGCGTACTAGCCCACAAACAACATGACCACTACTCTCCTGTTGACCTTTATTTTGGCCAAGTACAGAGATGTCAACAACTAAATACGCATATATATATGTACATACGCAGGTATACAACACCAAACAAAGAAAAAAAAAAAACAGCAGAAAAAGTAGTAGTTTAAGGTTATGTCTGCTCAACGAGCAAATACGAGATATACTTCACAAAATTATTTTATTTTACAAAAGCTATGCGAATTCAAATACACATTCGCTCTTAAAGCAAATAAATAATTAAGTGCATGTTTGAATAAATTTAAAATTTTTAAATAAATTAACAATAAAAAAATAGATAATTAATAAAAAATTAATTGAAAATAAATAAAAAAAAATTAAAAAAAATAAGTTAAAAATAAAAAATTAATTAAACATACAAAAATAAATTAAACATAAAATAATAAATTAAAAATAAAAAAATACGTTAAAACTATAAAAACAAGTTAAAACAAAAAAAAAAAAAAAAAAAGAAAAGATAATAAAATTAAATGAAAATAAAAAATAGATTAAAAATAAAAAAATAAATAAAAAATAAAAAACATGAATTAAAAATGAAAAAATTTAAAATAAAAATATTAAAACTAAAAAAAATTCTAAATAAATAATAAATATTGGAGAAAATAAAATAATTGCTATATCAATTTAAATTTGGTGTAAAATTATTTACTAAAGCACCTCAAGCCGAACTTACTTTATAAATAAAATAAATAATAAATTAAAAATAAAATAAAATAAATAATTTATTAAAAATAAAATAAAATAAATAATTTATTAAAAATAAAATTGAAAAATAAATTAAAAATAAAAATATAATAAAAAATAAATTAAAAACAAAATAAATTAAAAATAAAATAAAAAATGAATTTGAAAATAAAATAAAAAATAAATTTAAAAATAAAATAAAAAATAAATATAAAAATAAATTAAACATAAAATAAAAAAGAAATTAAAAATAATAACATAAATTAAAAATAATAACATAAATTAAAAATGAAAAAATAAAAACAAAAAAATAAACATAAAAATAAAACAATAAAAACTAAATACAAAAATATGTTTAAAAAAATAAACAAATATACAAAATAAAGAATATAAAAAATTTTAAATTTATTGAAAATAAACAAATACAAAAATGACAAAACAAATACAATAACAACAACAACAAAATTAATAACAAATGAATGTAATAAAATAAATAATTGAGCCAAGTACCACTGTGCATGCAAGTGGTAGACGAAAGGACATCCCTTATATGGCACCCTTTAGTTTTAAACTTTTTATTCTTTTTTACTATTTGCTGTTATAGAGGCCAGGCAACTACATATAGTATGTATATCGTGTAAATTTCAAGCCTCTATCTGTCACGGCTCAAAAGTTACAGCTAGTTTTCAAAACTAAAGGGTGTCGCCATGTATAGGGCAACATTTAAATTTTTACTCTCTGTTGCTGTGCAGGCCTGGCAACTGCATATCCTGTGCAAATTTCAAGTTATTCAAAATTTACAGCTAGTTTTAGCCAAGCTTCATACTTTCTTGTATGGGGACCCCCTTCAGTTCTTAACTTTTTCCTGTTTTTCGGATTTGCAATTTAGCGGCTGGGAAGCCATATGTCCTGTGAAAATGTCAGTTCTGTAACCATTTGGGAGAATAAAGCCTGTGACAGACAGATGGGCGGACAGCGAAGTCTCAGTAATAGGGCACCGTTGGCACTCTATGAATACGGAACCCTATAAATGAGTTCGAAAAATGCTATGGGAAATTTTCTAAAAACTCATTTCAAATACGTTTTTTTGTATTAATGTACATTTATTATTTTTGCGAATAGCTTTCGTTATAATTTGAAACTTTGAACATGAGGGTGATTCTTAACTAGTCAAGGTATTTTATATTTTTATGAAATTATGACAACTTGTTGCGAAGCAAGGCTCATAAAAGTCTACCTTTAGCTATCGGCACGTTGTGACAACAGGCCTTAGAGTTACAACCAATAACTACATTTTGAAAGTAAATTTTGTTTAATATTAAGAATATACTATTTCAAGCAACAAAAGCTTAAAAACACAATGTTTATAATCTCTTGCGAAACATTTTCTTTTTAGAAAAAAATCAATCAAAAATCGAATTTGGACAACAGTACAACGCTTTTAAATGGAACCAGTGATTTGCAAAATGAAGACTCCAGAGACGCTACTAAAAAAGATGATAATAAGAATATAATTAAGCATAATTCCAGTGTAACATCCCTTAATTCTCCCAGCCGAACAATGGACCAAGCACCAGCGACACCAATAGCAACAACAACAGCAAATGAATCTTTAACCCCTTCATCACCAACGAGCACCATCACAACGCAAAACAACAATAACTCGAATGTCGAAACAGCAGAAAAAAGCGCAACGACAGCGAATTTGAATTCGAATTCAAATTCGTCTTCATCATCGGTCGGCGGCGATAAAAAACAAAAGAAAACTGTGACATTTAAAAACGTGCTCGAGACCAGTGATGACAAAAGTGCGATTAAACGATTTTACAATCCCGACAATCGCAAGCCATTAGTTTCTATTATAAAGAAGGAATGCTTGAATCGTCCTCTATTGTACACGAGGAATAGCGAATGCATCGTGAGGCCCTCAAGGCTTACAGAAATACTCAAAAATAATTCAAATATTGATAAATTGAATTCACTTAAGTTTCGTTCGAATCATGCTCTAACCACTTCCGCCGGCTCTGCAGCGTCGTCGGAAAGCAGCTCAGTTCTGGCGGGTCCTTTGTCACGTGTGTTTGGTGCGCCCAGTGAAGAAGAGGACAGCAAGCAAAAACACAATATAATTAACTTTCGTTTGAGCAAAGATCTAAGCGATGACGAAGATGAGGATGATGATGACGATGAACACAGTGATGAGGAAGATGAACCGGGAGACTATGACGACGAAGACGACAAAATGTTAGGTGCTGAGGCTAAAGAAGATGCTAAGGACTGGGACAACGAAGGCAAGACAGTTGAGGAGGAAGACGTCAAGCTTAGAAATGGCCAGCTAAAGACAGAATTGGAGCCAGACAGCAAACTTAAGCTGAAGGAACTGGGCGAGAATGAAGAAGAGGACCAGCAAATGATTGTTGACAAGCACTTTGTGTTACCCAAACGCTCCCGTTCCTTGAGAGTCATCAAACCCAATAAACGTTTAATCGAAGATGGTATTATATGCAAGAAAAGTATTTTGAAAAGTGCCACAGCTCTAACAAAAACCTCTGCGTTTAATGCCAATGAAGATAAAATGGCAGCTCCTCCACAGCAACCAAATTACTTTGGTTTGGGCGATTATGATGACAAGGAGTGTAATGACATTAAAGGTATGACAGAAAGTTTTATTGAAAATTAAAATATCTTAAATAAAATATTGCTCTTCTTTAACTTTCAGCCCTGAAATCCTCCAAGGACTTAATGGCAGATAGTGCAGCTAAACTGGCCTCAACCTTTTCCTCAGTTTCAAAAGTTTTTACCAACTTTGTCAGCAGTACCACAAATGCCAGCAGCAATAGCATTAACGGCAGCAGTGCCATTGGCAGCTCAACTAAGCCCAGCAGTTTTGTTTTAAGACAACCCCGCTTACAGTTCGTCGAATCAGCCAATACTTCTGCCACCACAACCAGTGAACGCATTAACAGCACTACTAATAACGCTGTAGCGGCGGCGGCAGCCGCTTTGGCTTTATCCGCCTCTCTACCCAAGTCTTTGCAACAGGCCATATCATCGTCGGCAGCTTCTTCCTCTTCTTCAGCCTCTCTGCTCTCTCCCACGTTCTCTCTTAATGTCTCTTCTACAGCTCTTAAAATTAATAATAATAATAATAATACTGGTAAGTAAAGCCAAAGTTTAAAGATTTATTATGCCCTAGAAAATTCGAACTCGTTTAACTTTTTTTTCTTCTCTTAAAGTTTCCAGTTCTGCTACTTCCCCGCCAGCTAATCAATGTGCTGTCTGTTCTTCCACAATAAACTCAAAAAATCTACCACAAGCCAATAAATATGTGGAACCAAGCTGTGAACATTGCCGTAAATTCATATCGAAAATTGCCAAGAAATCTCTTGCCATGAAAAACTTAACCACAATGAAAAATATACAACTCCAATGCAAAGCAGATGGTAAGTTTTATTAAGCACATTTTGAACACACATGCGGTAGGGTTAGGCTTAAAAGAAGAGTTTAAAATATTTACAAAATGTTGCATCAGTTTCGGTTAATTAACTCTCTCCGCGCTCTCCATTCCTTAAGGAAGGCTCCTTCTATTTTCATTCGACAAGTTTCAGTTCTGCTATATTGTTCACTCTACTCTCTGGCTCTCTCTCTCTCTGTATATCAAAAAAAAAAAAAAATGTTTCTCAATATCGAAAGAAAACTCACTGATTTTCGAATAAATTTGGTTTTACCGATATCAATAATTTTCTTTCGTAGTCACCAGTTTTTTTTTTGCTAGAAATTTGGAAAAGAAGGAATTGCTTTATGTATATAAAAATTTAATAATTGGAAATATTAAATATGCGAATATAAAAAGAGACCTACGTTCCCAATCCATGTAAATATATCTATATATACAAGGTGGGCCAAAAGAAATCACCCCATTGCAAGTTACACTAACTTTTGCAAATGGCGGCCAATGTCAAATCTGTTTTTACATGTGTCAACTAGACAGCTGTAGAAGACAAGTGAACAAGCCATGGAGCGATACAATCCTCAAGAACGCGGAATAATTGTGTGGGTTGACGAAGTGGACGATTTTTCGACCAAAATCATAATGAGTGATGAGGCTCATTTCCACCTCAGCGGCTACGTGAACCAGGAAAACTATAGCTTCTGGGGCATGAGTGATGCACGAGGACCAGTGACTACATGGTGCGCTGTTCACGCTGGAGAAGTCATTGGGCCATTTTTTTTTTTTTTTTTTTTTTGAGGACTCCGCTCGTCTATCGACAACAGGCTATGGGGCCATGTTAACCGAGTTTTTTCTGCCGCAATTGGAAGAATTAGGTCTGGAGGACATGTGGCAGGACGGAGCAACGGAACACACTGTGTGAGCCAAACATCATCGGATGACTTATTTTGGCCCACCTGTTATTAAATTCATGCAATTTCAAATGAAAAGAGCAATTAGAATGACATGCAATGGGGAAAACTTTTTAGGTATTATATTCTATTCCTTTGTATATTTGGCAAGATTTTGTCTCGCTTAGCTGTCGCATGTTTCAGGTTATCGCTCTAAAGAAGCCACCCGAAGCAAAGTGAAATGTACGCAAAACTATAAAATAATTAAATAGGGACCTTTAGTTTGAAATAGAATAATACTAAGAAATAAATCGATTGTATTAAATAATTGTAAATCAGAATATTTGCTCCACTCTAAACATAAATTTCACCAACTCTTTTGCATACAGGAAATTGTGTCATTTCGCCGCTGAACAATAAAGCAGGCCACTTGAAAAACTTTAAAAAAGTCTACAAAGAACGTTGTGGTTACTGTTGGCTCAAAAAGTGTCTACATACACTGCAGCTGCCGAAGGTAAGGCTAAATGCGATGCTGCCAGTATTGAGTAATTCCGTCAGTTCCTGCTCGAACAGCAGCGCCAGCAAACCTGCTCTGCAAGATACTAAAGCAAAGAAAGAATTTATCGAAGAATCTGTTAAATCAGTTGCCCCCATTAAATGGAAACCTTTATTGGAATCATCTACTGCTTTGGTTTCGTCGTCCTTTACAGAGACGAGTGCTGCTAAACTTAATTTGAAAACAAATCCTTTGGCGGAAAATAATGTTACTTTTGGCAGTGTGCCACTGCTAAGACCGGCCATTTTAGATAATCCTCTGTTCTCGAAAAGTTCTGTAGACACTAAACAGGAAAAGGTGGATAAAAAGCCTTTGGATGTTTTGAAGACTGTTAAAACGGAACCCATATCAGTGGAAACTGCTACTCCGGTTCTAAAGGTCGGCAACAAGAGGAAAGATAAGTCGGCGGAAAAGGAACGCAAAGAGGGAGGGAGAATAAAGGAGATGTTGTCACCCAAAGCAGAAATAGATAAAATGAAAGAAGTAAAAGAAAAGCAAGAGAATTTGTTCCACGACTTAAAGGAAACTAAGCAGGAAGAAGGTGCCGCAAATATGGTTACTACTTTAAGCTCTCCTACGAACACAAATGCCACAGCCATATCTAATGCCGTGGCGAGCACATCTGCCAACGATAAGCGCCAACGTATTGACTTGAAAGGACCCCGAGTGAAGCATGTTTGTCGTAGTGCTTCTATAGTTTTGGGTCAACCTTTGGCTATGTTTGGTGAAGACGGCGAAGAAGCCATTTTAACCGAGGAACAATTGCAGCAACAGCAAGCCTTACAGCCAACAGAAGCCAAGGTATCCCTTATGGATGAAAACGACAATTGTGCATCTTGTAAGCCTCAGCAGGTGGCCAACGAAGACAATGCCATCACAACAGAACCTCCTCTTAAAACGGCTAAAATCGAAACGGCTAAATCGGAAACAACCTCAAAGGCTTTAGTGCCAGTCACCAAATTGTCACAACGTCCCCACCACTACAACACCCAACTGACAGCCTACAAGAAACAAATAAACTCCCAAATCAATCCAGCTCTCATGCCACCGCGAGCGCGCAAGGAACCCCAGTTGAAGTGTAAACTATTGATTTCCATAGATTTTTGGGAGAACTATGATCCGGCTGAAGTTTGCCAAACTGGCTTTGGCCTTATCGTAACGGAGACAGTGGCGCAGCGCGCCTTGTGTTTTCTTTGTGGCTCGGCCGGACAAGAACCATTAATATTTTGTTCATGCTGCTGCGAACCGTACCATCAGTATTGCGTCCAGGATGAGTTCAATCTCAAACACGGCTCCTTGGACGACACCATGCTGCTCAACGAGAGCTGTCTCAGTGCAACGGGCTTGAGTTCCAATGCGAATACCGCCATAGCCAAACTGAATTGGCTTTGTCCCAGGTGTACGGTGTGCTACACTTGCAACATGTCTTCCGGTGCTAAAGTGAAATGTCAAAAATGTCAAAAGAACTACCATTCAACTTGCCTGGGTACCAGCAAGCGTTTGCTGGGTGCTGATCGTCCCCTGATCTGTGTGAACTGTTTGAAATGCCGTTCCTGTTCCACCACCAAGGTGACCAAATTTGTGGGCAATTTACCCATGTGCACCAACTGCTTTAAGCTGCGCAAAAAGGGCAATTACTGTCCCATTTGCCAGAAATGTTACGACGACCAGGACTTTGACTTGAAGATGATGGAATGCGGAGACTGTAATCAATGGGTTCACGCCAAATGTGAAACTCTGACCGATGAACAGTACAATTTACTGAGTACTCTACCCGAATCCATAGAATTCATTTGTAAGCGTTGTTCGCGCAAATCGCAGGATGCCAAGCAGAGAGCTTGCGAATGGCGCGATGCCGTGAAGGAGGAGTTCAAGTCTAGTTTGATGAGTGTCCTAAAGCTACTAAGCAAATCGCGTCAAGCGTGTGCTTTGCTGAAATTAAGTCCTCGTAAACAGCTAAAATGTTCTTGCAACTCTGCGACTCCCCCAGCCGATAACAATAAATTTCAGCCCAAATCCTTACAATTTTGCTCATCCCAAGACCAACATGTGGCAAGCAGTGGCCAAGAATCTACAAATCCTGCTGCGAATGTAGACATATATGAATTTGATGACCGCGAAAGAGATCACGTGACCTTAAACCATTCACCTTTGGAAATGCAAAGCAAGAAATGTGTCTGCCAGTCCCAAGCCAGCTCTGTGCAAAACCATTTAAGTTTGGTGGAAATAAAACATAAAATATGCAATGGTTCTTATGTGTCCTTGGCAGAGTTTAACTACGACATGAATTTGGTTATACAACAGGCCAACTGTGATGATTTGGTTATAGTGTATAAAGAGATACTAAGTGAGCAGTTTCCTTGGTTTCAGAATGAGACACAAGCCTGTACAGATGCCTTGGAAGAGGACATGTATGAATCGGCGGGCGGAGCTTATGGTCTCAACAGTTCCATCGATAGTGAGTCAGACTACAATATGGACTGCTTGCCCTCCAGCCAGGAACAGCAGGATGACCACGACAGATCCGCTTTGTTGGCGGAACTGCCTCATGACTTAGAAGACCAGCTGTACAGTATCAAATCCCGTACAGATGCCCGCATATGCTTATTTTGCCGACGCACTGGCGAGGGTTTGCCGGGCGAGGAGTCGCGCTTGCTGTACTGTGGCCATGACTTCTGGGTTCACACAAATTGTGCTTTATGGTCTGCGGAAGTTTTCGAAGAAATCGATGGCTCTTTGCAAAATGTTCACTCGGCTGTTTCCCGCGGCCGCATGATAAAATGCTCAGTTTGCGGCAATCGGGGTGCCACTGTGGGCTGTAATGTCAAATCGTGCGGAGAACACTACCATTACCCCTGCGCTCGTGCTAAAAATTGTGCCTTTCTAGCCGATAAATCCATGTATTGTCCTCAACATGCCAATAGCTTGAGCCATACAAATCCCAACCTCGAAACCCAATTCGAAGTTACTCGTCCTGTTTATGTGGAGTTGGAACGTAAGCGAAAGAAACTGGTGGAACCTTCAAAAGTTCAGTTTCACATTGGCTCCCTAGAAGTCAAGCAGCTGGGTCATATTCTACCCCGTTTCTCCGACACCTTCGAAGCTTTAGTTCCCATCAACTTTCTTTGCTCTCGTTTGTATTGGTCGTCTAAGGAACCTTGGAAAATTGTGGAGTACACCGTCAGAACCTATATACACAACAACTCTTCTGCTTCCCTGCCCAGTGGTGCTATTGATTTGGGTAAGAATTTTACCGTGGACCACACACAAAGCAATGCAAATCTTATACAACTGGGCCTCACCCAGATACAGCAATGGCACTTAAGCCTGGCCAAAGGAGACTACGAAACCGCTGAGGAATATGATTATTTAAATAGTTTTTCCCAACATTCTGCTTGTACGGCCAACAATAATACCCAAGAAACCAATGCCACCAACGATGAAGAGCCTCAAACCAATGCCGATTTGCTGCCGCCCGAAATCAAAGATGCCATCTTCGAAGATTTGCCGGGAGACCTTCTAGAAGGTATTTCCATGCTGGATATTTTTACCAAATGCATGAATTATGAAGATATGGCCCAAAATGAGCAGTCAAAAGATGGCGTTACCAATCACCAGCTGTCGGACGAAGATACCATGACTTCGATAGGAGCTTTTACCAAACAGCTGACGGCCGAACTAAACGGAAATTGGTCCGGTGTAATGAATCACAATCATGCCGAAGAGGCCTTGTTGGCCAACACCACCACTACCACCACCACAACTACCGCAGTGTCCGCTGCTCAGGCTGTAAAGCTGCAAAAACTTAAGAAATCTTCTTCGCCGGTAATAAATTGTGATGTGAATACAAAAAACGCCATCAAGAGAAGGAAGATATCCGAAAATATGTTACTCTCCCTCAACAATCATCAACGTACCCAGAAAAAGGAAAGTGGCAACGTTACCAGACGGCTGGACTTGGAGCAGGGCAACAAAAGGCCCTTTACCTGGAGTGCGGAGAAACGTTACAACTTGGACACCAATCAGTCGGAGCAAAAAATCAAGCTAATGCAGGTGGATGGTGTGGATGACAGCATTACCGAGTATCGGTTCATAACCCAAGAGGCCACACAAACGGCCGTCAGATGCGAGCGATGTCAGTGCACTTACCGCAACATAGAATCATTTCAAAGGCATTTAAACAACTGTGAACCCATGTCTTCTTCCACTAGCGAATCAGACTCAGAACACAACTCCCAAACGCCGGACAACACACACCAGGCCACCCAAGCCTTGACCCTAGAACAACTGCAGGAACTAAACAACAAATTGCAGCAGCAGCAGCACCATCAACAACAACAACAACAGCAACAGCAAAGAACCAATCAAATGCCTTTCATACAAAGCATACCCAGCCAAACCTTGTCTCAGCTGCAGGGATTGCAAACGGCAAACATTTTGCAGGGTGTGCAGCTGCAGGGTGTCCAGAACTTACAAAATATACACAACATACAGCAGTTGACCCAACCCCAGACTTTGGGAGGCAACTTTTTCATATCGGCTGCGCAGCCGGAAATAAATCAAGCCTCCCCAGAGCTCCAACTGTATGCGAACACTCTGCAAGGCTTAACGGCCAATTTAAATGGAACCTTCACTCTACAGCCAGCCACTACACCATACGGCAACGCCAACCAATTGCAGACCAATCAACCCCAACTTATAGCAGTCCACACAAACCCCGATGGCAGCCAACAGATAATACAGCTGCCCACAGCCAATGCCCAACCTCAACCAACCGCACCAACTACATATCAAACCTTACAGGCAACCAACTCAGATAAGAAAATAGTACTACCTTTAACGCAGGGCAAGCCCCTCAAAACAATGGCCACCAAAGCGGCCCAACAAGCGGCCGCCAAAAACAAACTAAAGGCCACCACAGTGGTCAAACCCATACAGTCCAAAGTCAATAACACCACAAGCAATCACCTAACGCAGCCCCAAACCGTGAATACCACCCAACTACTGAACCAACAAATCCTGCAGCAATTGCAGCAGCAGAATGCCACACAACCCCAGCTTTTATTCCAGGCAGCTCCGCAACACCAACAACAGCAGCCCCAGATAATCATGCAACAGCCTCAGAATATCATATCCTTTGTAACAACCACAAACGAAGGTACGCCCCAACCGCAGCTGCAGTACGTGACATTGCCGGCGCCCCAACAACAAGCCGAATTCAAGCCCCAAGCCCAAGCTTCGCTATTCACCACGGCCAATACACAGCCTCTGCTGCAGTCAGCCTACTTGCAAACAGATGCCAGCGGCAATTTAGTGCTAACAAATGGGCCGCCTCAGGCAGCCGGTCCTCTGCAACTGCTTACAACCCCACAGGGACCACAGGTTATTGGCACCTTGATACAGCCTCCCACCATACAGCTGCAGGGAGGCAATGTCATAACCACTACCACAACGGCCACAGCAGAAGGCGGCATACCGCAGCAAGGACCCGGCCAAGCCCAACAGCAGCAGGTCATTATAAGTGGTAATCCTGGCACGACGGCGAATGGCCTAGAGATGTTAACGGCAGCCACAACTCCACAAGTGATTCTGGCCACCACCACGCAGCCCATGTACTACGGCCTCGAGACCATAGTGCAAAATACCGTAATGTCTTCGCAGCAGTTTGTGTCCACCGCTATGCCGGGAGTTTTGAGTCAAAATGCCAGTTTCTCGGCAACCACTACACAGGTTTTCCAGGCCAGCAAAATCGAACCTTTGGTAGATATACCCGCCGGTTATGTGTTGCTCAACAATGTGGACACCAACAATGCCCTCATGCAAACACAGCAGGCCGCCACATCGAATAATACAGCCCAACAGCAGGCCACGCAAAATAATTTCATACAAGCCGCTCTGCAGCAGCAGGCTCAGGCACTGGCCGAACAGCAACAGCAGCATCAGCAACAACAGCAGCAGCAGCAGCAGCAGGCTCAAAATACTGTTTTTCATTTACAAACACCACCAGTAACAACGACAGCTCAAGGCTTCCAACTGCAATCACAACCCCAAATCGTAGTAACACAACCGCCAGCACCGCCCACACCTGCAGCAACAACACAATTCGTCGAGAGCTCACACACGCCAACCAATAACCATTTAGTGAGTGCGAAAGTGGTTCCCGTGGCGCAAATCAAGCGAACTAAAGCGGCCACCCCAGTGGCAGCTGTCACAAAAGTGCAGCCGCAAGTGGTCAACAAAGTAATGCCGAATGTGGTGACACAGGTCGCACACCCCCAGCCGCAGAAGATAAAAATACAAAACACACAGCTGCCCCAGACTGCACTGGGCACAAATTTGAAGACGATGAGCATACAACACAACGCAACGGGCCAGGCCCAACACGGTCAACCAACAGACATAAACAAAGTCCAGCATGTAGCAACTGCAACGCCGGCTCAGACAGTTGTGGCAGCCGCCAACATCACCAATGCCACTGCAAATAAGAAGACCAACTTAATCAAGCCGCTACACAAATTGGAGGTGAAGCCAAAAGTTATGAAAACTGCCGCCGCAGCCACCGTGGTCACTAAGCAGGCAACCAACATCCACAACTGCAGTCAGAACGTTCTCAACCCGCCCTCAAATCAAATCCAAACAACCTTAACAACACCTACGGCGCCCAGCAAAATGATTGTCCTAAAGCCACAGCAGCCACTATCGGTGCCGCTGCAACAACAACAACAGCAGCAGCAGCAACAGCAACAACAGCCAGCGCTGCTGACTAACAACCAGACAGCAAACCTGGCAATACCGGAAGAAGCTAACGCCATCATACCCCTCACAAATCTCACAGAAGCAAATGAAAATTCAGAGTTTATGAATCTGCAACACGTTGCCAACACCCATCAACAACACTACAATGTCGCCGATGCTCTACTGCTGGACGACGGTTCTCAGATGAATCAACAAACCCTCTCCCACTGCAGCTTTTCAAATACAACGAACACCAACTACGAGGCAGTACAACAAACATCAGCATCAACTCACAGCGGCTCAACAGAAAACGTCAGCAATATTTTGCCCACAATACAGAGAATGCCCCAATACACCAATATCAACATAGTGAATCCCTTGCAACAGTACTCCTCGAACACAAACACACTGACAACCACGGCTTCCACGACCAGTAGCAGCAGCAGCAGCAGCACCACAATAACACGACCAACAAATCGTGTTCTGCCCATGCAACAAAGGCAATACGAACAACACAGTCAGACGGGCTGCACCACAACAATATCCTCGACGTCCACGGAGGCGGTGGCTAGCATAACGCAGTTTACCCATGCAAACAGCAACAACAACAACACCAGCTCCCAGAACTCACAGCTCAACATTGCGGCAGCGGCGGCGGCGGCAGCAGCAGCACAGGACGCCAACTCGCAACAATCTACCCTTAAAGAAAACATCAACAAAATTGCTTATGAGGCGGAAGTGAAACAAATGCTGCTGCACTCGCCACAGCCGCAGCAGGATAACCAGCAGCTTGCGCAATTGCAGCAGCAGCAACAAGTTATGCACTTGCAGCACGAAAGTATGCAACACAATTTGGCGAAATCATCTTCCCCGCCCTTAAGCTACGACATGGCAGAGAAGCCGGAGGAAGCGGCTCAAAAAATGTGCCTGCACGATCTGAGTTATGTGCACAATGGCATGACCGAATTTGTGGACACCACCACGACCGAACAATGCCTTATCACGGATCCTAAATTTCCACCAGAAGGTGAGGTCATACTGGGTACCGACTGCTGTGAGAACGAAGAAGAGCCCCTGAGTTCCCTCAATGCCGCAGAAGATGTAGCGGCGGTCAACCATCAGGAAGATGACGAAGACGAGGAGGAGGAGGAGGAGGAGGAAGACGATGGCTTCAGTTTGAAGATGCCTTCAGCCGATGGTTCCGACAACATGTCAATGGACAGCGATGAACCAGCTGTTAAGGAGAAAATAAGCAAAATCCTAGACAACCTAACGAATGAGGATTGCACGGATTCGCTGAATACCAACACAACACTGGAAGCCCAAGTTGAAATGGCCTGCAATAATCAATATATCAACACCGCCCTCAACACAGAGAACTTAAAGGTCAGCGCTGATCCAGCTGCCCTCACGCCGCAAGAAGCTAATGCCTATTATACAGCCACAACAGAAGAAACATCTGCATTTATAGCTGCTCAACTGGCAGCTGAAAGTTTGAAGGAGCAACAAGTGAATGAGAACTACAATGCGCTCATCAAGAACGAGGAAAGCTCCAGCAAACTCTCCGCAGAAGTAGTAAACCCTCTAAATGCCAACTACATTCAGAATTGTTCACCTTCCCTACAACCCGCCTCGAATTTAAATACCCTGCAGCTACAGCAGCAGCAGCATCCACTAACAATGGCAGACATCCAACCGCCCCCACATCCTCCGCCTCCATTTAGGGATCCCAAACGCTTAACAGGACCACACTTGCTGTACGAAATACAAAGCGAAGACGGCTTTACCTACAAATCGTCCTCCATTACTGAAGTGTGGGAAAAAGTTTTCGAAGCTGTTCAGGTGGCGCGCCGGGCCAACGGCCTGGCACCGCTGCCCGAGGGTCCCTTGGCCGATATGAGTGGTGTGCAAATGATTGGTCTCAAAACGAATGCCTTAAAATATCTCATCGAACAATTGCCAGGAGTTGAGAAATGTAACAAATACACCCCGAAATACCACAGACGCAGCGGCTCTGTGGCACTGTCGCACACCACCTCGACCAGCTCCTTATCCTCGTCGTCCTCAATGAACGGCAATGCTTCGGTAGCAGCTTCCCTTGACAACGATAGCAGCAGCATTGACTACGCCTCCGATCAAGAAGATTTAGCGGAAAATCTTTACGATTGTGCACGTTGTGAACCCTTCGCGAAACGCTCCGAATACGATATGTTCAGCTGGTTGGCGTCGCGACATCGCAAACAACCCATACAAGTGTTTGTCCAGCCATCAGATACAGAACTGGTGCCCAGGTAAGCAAATTGATCTCTTTCGCCAATTCCTCTCCTTATGTCTTCTCTCCTCTCCTCGTAGACGTGGCACTGGCAGCAATTTACCCATGGCTATGAAATATCGCACGCTGAAAGAAACCTACAAAGATTATGTGGGAGTGTTTCGCTCTCATATACATGGCCGTGGCTTGTATTGTACAAAGGATATTGAAGCAGGTGAGTGCAGGGCAAAAAAAAAAATAAAATACTACATATTCTTTCCAAGAAAAGGTGATGCTTAAATTGCCTAACCGGGAACTACTAAATGATGCGATGGCAATAAATGGGTTGAAGCAAAATTTGCGTACTCTTCTCGTATTCTACACTATTTTTAGGCTTTACACTTTTGTACATCTGGTAGATCTACCAGCATATCGTGTAACTTTAGCAAATCCTGATAGACTTAGAACAACAGCAATCAAAAGAGTATCTATAAAATCAATTACAATTGGGTTGCGTTATCTGCAACACACTAAAGCTACAAACCTATAATATTTACGAGATAAATTCGAATCTTCCATTAGAGAAGGAATGCAATTAGCTTTGGAAGTCACTACAGAGTGGTGTCAATAGAAAGAACTTACGATTCATTCGAAGAAAAAAAAAAAAACGACGCTGGTGCCTTTCACCCGCTGAAAGAGTTCTCTCAAAATCAAGCATTCTGAGAAAACGAAATATCTTGCAGTAATCCTAGACAAAAGCAATCAAGCAGTACAAATTAAGCCTTAAGGATAACATATGCAATGCCTGAAGAATGTACGATAAAACATGAGGTCTTCGATCAAAAATTATGGCTTGTTCTTACAGGCCCATCATAGTACCATTGTTTATATATGTATATGGGTCAATAGCATGGTGGCCAAAAGTAGACCAATTGATGCTCAGCAATATAAACAGAATTGTTTCTTTCTTTTGTATCACAGAAGCTCTCAAAACCTGCCCAACAGATGCCATGGAAGTGCTCTCTTCTTAATTGTTTGAAAGCGGAGTCATCTAGAGCAGCTCTTAGACTATCTGATCTTCTAGCACTCAAAGAGGACAATCTTATGGGACACTTTCGTAGGCTGAAACCCATCTGGTACACGCCGAGTCTTGCGGATTTCAGAGAGAATGAATAAAACAGTATCATTCTTTAGGAATTTCAAAGTGGTCATTAAAGACCGTGCATCCTGGAGAAATGATAACGTGGCTGTAAAACAGACTTCACAACTCTAGCTCACAGATGGCAGTGCGATGGCTGTAATAGTTGGGCCTAAATTTCAGAAGACGATTGCCGTGGGGAAAACAGCCACAGTTTTTCAGGCGGAAGTCCACGCCACAGTGCTTTGTGCGAGGAAATGTTTACGTAGGCATATACATATGTATCTAGAGCCGACATACGCATCCTCTCTTATAGCTTTAGGCCGCAAGACACTATCCTGCTCAGTCCTACGATTCATTCCTTAAAAATCGCTAGCGAAATCTGATAAAACTCTGTGCTGCTTTAAAAAGCCGCATCAAAATTTCCACACTATTTTTTTGAAGATTAAAAAAAGAACAATAACGTTTATTTAGTAGGGTGGTCAACCGGCTGTCTTGAAGTCGCTACACTTCTCATCAGCAACCATATGAATTTTGGATCTGAAAAATTTACACTTTTTTTTTAGCACTACCGCTTGAGGCCAACCTCAATGAAAGTGTCAGGCGTATTTTTGTTGTCTAAGTCCCCCATTTTCCATACAAAATGCGTTGTGTAGATGGCAGTAATGCGTTTGTTACTCTAATTTAAGATGGTTTGTAAACCACTCGCTTACCAAAGCTCATACTTATTTGACTTTACACATTTAATTAGTATTAACCTGAGCAACCATCTTTATTGTCTCTTTTGGATGGATTTTTTTTATTCATCTCAGAAGACTGTTGCTTGTGACGTATTCCGAAAACGAAATTTTGTTTTCTAATTTTTTTCTGTGTACGAACACGCTTCCAGTGGCGTCGTTACATGCTTTTTGTAATCATATTTGTTTTGCTCGTTTGTTCTTAATGCTCATTATATCAATATAACATTTACATATATAATAGTATTATATTAATATAACATTTACTTTATTTTAATATATGTATATTTATATAAATTTTTACTCCAACTCGAGTTCAACCCCATAGACGATTCCATACGACTAATATCAATTAATTCCCTCCTTCCAGGTGAAATGGTTATTGAGTATGCTGGTGAATTGATACGCTCCACTTTGACCGATCAGCGTGAGCGTTACTATAATAGCCGGGGCATTGGCTGTTATATGTTTAAGATCGATGAGCATCTGGTGGTGGACGCTACAATGCGTGGCAATGCAGCAAGATTTATAAATCATTCTTGCGAGGTGAGTGGTCCTTGTCACAAAATAATGCATTTTATTTTATTTAATTTATAACACATGTTCTTTTCATTTGAAAAATCTTCTTGCTGGCAGCCGAATTGCTATTCCAAAGTTGTCGATATTTTGGGGCACAAGCATATAATAATTTTTGCGCTGCGACGCATCGTCCAGGGTGAGGAATTAACTTATGATTATAAATTTCCCTTCGAAGATGAAAAAATACCCTGTTCGTGTGGTTCTAAAAGATGTCGAAAGTACTTAAATTAAATCACATTAAAAGTGAAAAGCATTGAGAAACCACTATTTAAAAGAGCGAGAGAGAGAGCAGCAAGCAGTTAAAAAAAGCATTAAGTGATTTTAAACAAAAAAAAGTGATTCTAATTATTTTGAAGCGAAACCTTTTTTTTAAGTGTGTAATTTATATATACTCATAGTTTAAATATTATTACCATTAGTAATGGCTACTATTATATACATGTATGTATAACTATAGACAACAATAGCAACACGAACTTTATTGATTTGGTCAGGCGACAAAATAAACGTCAACAAAACAAAACAAAAACAGCAAAAAAAAATCTGCATAAATTAAAGAAAGCGAAATAACAAATTACCAGAAATATATCAACGAATATGAAAATTTATTATTTTGGGTTTTCCTGAAATGCCAAAGAAAAGTTGAAAGAATTTTTGGAATTTTTATAAAAAAAACAACATAAAAAAAAATCATGAGAAAAAACTTAGTGCCCGTACCGCCAAGTTACTCGACTTCGTTCGTTTACGAGTACGCAAAAAAAAAAACACTGAACTGAAAACAACAATTAAGTTTTAAATTTTTTTAAATTGAGGGGATTTTTCGATTATACTTCTGTACATTTCCACACGGGCTATTTTGTCCGTATTATATTTAACAGTATTTTAAATATAATACGAAGTGTGAAAACCGCTATTGTGTTTATTTGACCAGGAAAGTTTCACCTCTTCGACGTGTTCTTCCGAATGGCCACCAATAATGTATCCCTGTTGGTGGCAATTCATTCACTTCATACACTTTTATTTCATATGTTTTTGAAACGTATCATTAGCGACGGTGTTATCAATTCAATGTGAATGCCAACTGGCGTAGAAAACAAATAAATACACCTGAATACAATTGGTCTTCACAAGCATTTAAACAAAAAATAATGTAAAGTTAATTAATTTCTATTATTTAAACTTTTTCTTATATAATTATCTCTGTATTAAGTTTATCAGGCTCAAGTTCTTTCTATATTTACGGTATTCAAACGGTCTCATATTGTGTCATAATGTCAGAAAGTACTAACATTTTATGATAGTTTAAAAAAATTGTTGTTGTGCTGCAAACAAAAATAATCATAAATTAATAAGACTTCATCGACTGTGTTTAGTGATTCGTCATAAGTTAACAGCAAACATCTGAGGCGAACGGCTCAAACGCATTCGTCGAGCCGGTGATATTTTTTACCTGTCGTAAATTATATTCTAAGAAAATATTTTATATATACATAAAAAAGCCCTTATATGCGTATAACGCTTATATGTATGTATGTACCCAAACAAGAATGCATTTGTTTAATAGCTGAAGGCCTTGTTTTACTATCCTACTCAGTCGTACGATATGGTAAAAATGAAATGTGTGCTCACAAAGTGTGATAGTGTGGACTAAACATGTTTGTGTACGATACGAATGTTCGCATGTGTGTGTTTCGCAGATATTTATATCAACATCCATGTCCATGCATTTCACCTAAAAATGAGATACTAATCTTAGACGACTGGCAGCCCACAAACGCTTGTGTACTGGCCGCCGTCCAAAAAATTAATCGACTCCGTTCAACTGGCGCCAGCTGTTTTTTTCATGTTTAATATAAATGTACAGCTGTTTTTGTTTGAATAAATTTATCTATTCAATTTAATATCATTTAAGAAATAAATGCATTAAAATATATACATATGTACACATGTATATGTTCGTAAATATGGACATATTTGATTTCAAATTTACTTGAATCAGCTATCAAAACATCTAATAGCTAGTTTTTTTCACTTATTTTAGCATTATGAACAAAAATATTTAAATGGCTTTCTTTTTTTAACAGCTGACTCATATCTTAAATAGCGCACTACTTTATGACAGGTTGCTCACAGCAGTCATATATTTTCGTGCTATTATTTTAAGACTTCTGACTTTAGGACGACTCTTTGAATACCGTAATTATATAATATACAACAACTTAGGTGGCTGAGTGGCATGGTTGTTGCTTTAGAAACATGAGCCCCTGAGTTCAAAGACCAAAAACGGGTGATGACGAGAAAGTGTGGCGGCCTCGAAACAACTAGTTGTCCGCCCTGCTAAATGTCTTTGATGTCTTCTTTGTCTAATAAAAAATAATTTATGCAATACGAGTACATTTTCCACAGCAAATAAAATTGTAGAACTTCTTGTGCTTACAATGAAAATACCAGATGTCACTTGACATCACTTACCCACTTATTTACTTGCAAAGGAATTGCAAAACTTAAAACTTTTTTCTTTTTTTTTTTTTGCTGTTTTCAGTATTGGTAAGTGTAAGTGAACGATAACGAGTAACATTGTGGCCCTGGCACTATTTCTACGTTTTCGAAAAACAGGTAGTCAGAATATATATATATTTTTTTTATTTGTTCACGGACACAAATAATTCAAAGTTTTTCTTTATTCTAAAAAAAAAAAAAAACTATAAATTTCCAAAAACAATATCACTTTTCGAGCGAATTTGGATTTGAAAGTAAATTTGTGACTTTGAAAAACAAATCATAAACAAATTGAGGCAAGATGACTTAATATTACAAGCTGGCATTAACGCAACAACTGATCAGTTTTTTTTTTGCTACAGCTTTTTTGGTTTGGCAGACAGTAGTCTGCTAAAGCTTTTGCTGACATTGCAGACGCCACCTTGTAAAGTTCATCTGCCTTGACTTGAGGTATTTAATATTTTTCTCTAAATATTCTTTAGATTTACATTCCATAAGAAGCTTTAACTTTCATTTAAACCAAAAACATTGTGGGCAATTAACTATTTAAATTGAAAAATCCAAGTCACAAAGAAAAGTGTGTAAAACTTCCGAAAAAAATTCTCGATTTTAACTTTTCTTAACCAAAACATTTTACATTATAAAACACAATGCCAAGCCTGAAGGCAGATGTCCATGAACTTCAATATTTCCAGCGAGACATTTGAATTAAAAAATAGAAAAGAAAACACATTTGTGTTCAACAAAACGCGCGATTACAAGCACATAAAAAATTTATATATGCGGTTTTGCATGAACAAGTGATTTAAACATTTTCACTTTCTCATGGCTGTTGCAAAGTATGTATGTAATGTTGTAAAAGTGCAAAAGCAAAACAGATAACATTTCGTATGACTTTTTTATGTGGCTTCAATTTAGACATCCACCAAATGCATTTGAAATGAACGCAGTTGTAATAAAATGGCTTTGAAGTAACAAAGCATTCTGCAATAAACAGTGATTCGAGCCAATAATGTGGTTAAAAATTCTTAGATTTTTTGGGTGCAACTTTTTTAATATATCAACAAATTCTTACAATGGCTTTGTAAAAGTGCGACCACAACATATGGCGGCTTTCTTGTAGAAAATTTTTAATTAATAACATGATTTTGCTTTGCACGTATGTACTGGTATGCGTGTTGCATTTTTGCAAGACTATGTTTATATATAAAATTGTATTGTTATTGTGACTTAATTGTATTTTCATTGGTGCATCATTACAGTTTCTTTTTATACGCTGTTTCATGTTTGTAAATTCTTTTTTATAAAAAAAAAAACATTTTTAGAATTTATTTGAAAATTAAACACATTTTCTGGAAATGAGGCCTTGCAAAAGCAGAAATATGTCACATGGAAGGTTTTTCATAGTATTTCTACGAAATGCTATACCAGTTCTTGCAATTTTATAAGATTATATTTTAAAATGTATTCTTATTATGACTTTCCTTTATCTGAAATTTCGTTTCAAACATGCAATTGTCAATTTTATTTTTTAAATTTGCAATATTTTAATTTAATCAAAAGGTAACATTTTTCTGCAAATGAGGTCTTGCAAAAGTAAAAATAAATTACTTAACATCCTTTTCAGAATATTTTTGTGAAATGCTCTTGCATTTTTACTAGACCATATATGTATGCATGTTTTTGTTGCGTTTTTTTAAATGAGTTTTCGCTAATGCAGGTTCAAAAATAAAAAATTTTTCTGCAAATGGAGGTGTTGCAAATGTAAAAATAAATTACAAAAAGATTTTCTCATAAATTTCTTGCAAAATGCTATGCCATATTTTGCATTTTTACAAGACTATATCTACACTAAAGTTGTTTTTGTTACGGTTTTAAATTGAGTTTTCACTGCTGCATGTAAAAATTTCACTTAAAAAAGTCCCTAATTTTTTTAGGCATTTTGTGTGAAGTTTTCTACAAATGGGGCTGTTGCAAATGTAAAAATAAATCACATAAACATTTTCTCAGAAAACTTTTACAAAACGCTATACCATTTTTTGCATTTTTACAAGAATTTGTAAACTTTGTAAATATTGTAAACATATTTTTATGGTTTTTAATGGTGCATCGTCAAAATTTCATGTCTCTAAAATCATTGCAATAAGCAAATTTTAACATAAATTCAAAATGTGTGATTTTTGTTTAATTTATACCAAGCTAGAAAGTTTTCTGCAAAAGGGGTCTTGCAAAAGTAAAAATATGTTGGATAACAATATTGTCGTATTATTTTTATGAAACGCAAGCTCATATTTGGCGTGTTTGCTCATTAAAGGTATTCATTTTTGATTTTTTTTTTTTTTTTGGTGGAAAAATGGAAAAAAAAGAAACATTTTGTTGTAAAATAAAACGTGACCTTTTTCATGTTTCCAAACTAGTTGCTAAAAGTAAATTTTATCATAAATTCAAAATGTCTGATTTTTTGTTTTTCCAGATAAAATAAAAAAGTATTCCGAAATAAAAAGTTTTCTGCAAAAGGGGTCTTGCGAAAGACCATGTTTTGCATTTTTACTCATTAAAGGTATTCCCTTTTGAATTTTTTCCGGTGTTGGAAATGTGGTAAACAGAAAAATGTTGTTTTTGTTGGCAACAAACACTTGCGAAAAATCTTAACAACGTTTTTTTTCTTTCAAAATTTTGTTGTCAAAAAAAATATTTTTTTCCACTTCCCCACTGAAGAAACAAAAGCTGAACTGAATACCCATATTGTCTAACCGTATAATTCATAAAAATTATAACAGGTTTATAAAGCTCTTATTTGACAGATTTGCCATACAAAAATGTCAAATAACATAATAATTTTTATGAATTAGGGGGTAAATGTTTTGTTTCTGTGGCTTTTGATTGTGTTTTATAATTTACCAAACTCTGAGATAAACAAACATTTTTTTTTTTTTAAATTCGATGATATTATTACATAAACACGTTTAATCACATTACTTTTATTTTGAAAAACAGTATTCACTATATTATGGAATATAAAAATGTTGTATTTTTTTTTAATATTAATTATGTTAAATAAAGCAAAACTAATAATAAATTTATTTAAGCTTAAACATAAATATAAATTGTAGCTTATGGAATAAATCTCTTATAAAAAGTAAAATAAAAAATAACAAAAACTAACATTAATACAAGCAACCTTATACATACACATATTTATTAATTGAAAAGAAAAACGAAAACAAAAAAATAAAACTAAAGAATAATTGTTATTAAGTTTAAATATTTTATGTTTAGTCTAAGTTAAAAAGAAAAAAAAAAACCTATACGTATAATCTATCTCTATAAAATACAATTAAATTAAAAAAAAAATCACTAAAAAATTTAAATTAAGTTTAACTCAACTCTTAACAACAATAATAATAATTATTATAAAAATTGTAAAATGTTTTCAACCTTATTGTAATTATTATTTTATCCAGAAAAATAATAATAAAAAAAAGAAAAGTATGAAAAAATCAAAAAAGTGCAAATTTTAAAATGCTTTCACTTTTATTTTTTTTAGTTTACAATACATAAAACTACTATTATAATTATATTAAACAAAACAAACAAAAACACATTTATACACTTATGCCTATTTAAATGTTATAAAGTTTATTTAAAGGAAAAACAAAATCAAATTAATTTTTATTTTAAGCAAAAACAAGTTTTACATGGGTTTAAAAATATTTAAGAATAAAAGAACTTAAAACACTTGCTTGTACATAAAAATCGTTTACTTTTGTAAAACCAAACATCATACATTTTTCTTCTTTTCATAAAATGGGTGGCCTTTCAAACAATGAAGTGCTCTGCCTTCATTTCTTTGCAAGTTTTATGCTGCCGCTGAAGCAGCGCTTTGCGTGTGTATGTATGTGTTGTTAAATGTTCATTTACTCGTAGTTAGTTGAAATCAATTCGAAAGCACACTAAATTTTTGTGAACATTATTAAACGCAAAATCTACTGTCTGCTTCTCTAAATGCCAATCAGGTTTTCGGTCTTTGGACAGTATTATATACATACATAAGTTATGAGTGGGCCACTTTGGTGCACCGTCTTGTGCAAAAATTCATCAGCTTTCAAGTCATTCAAGGGGTTGTGCTTTCTGCTGAAAATTCTCTTTAGTGCTGGATTCCGTCAAGTGAAATTACTCTGCCGTTTTTTTTTTCTTTTTTAATTTCCAATTTATTTTATTTTTATATTAGCGGTTCTCACTCTTGATACTAATTTTACCACTCTGCTATATTCACTACGATTTTTACCACAAAGCTCGAGTGACTTTCTTACCTCAAAGTCTGCATGTTCTTGCAAATATTCTAAAACATGCTGAATTTCTTTATCTGTCCACCTTTTGTTGTGAATTTTGTCACGTTTTCTCTTCACCAGTATATTTTTATTTGTTTTTTCCATATTTTTTATTTTCTCAACACAAAATTAAGTTTTGCCGGCAAAACGATTCACAGCACAGAATATCTGTGATTCCCAGTAATTTTTTTACAATGTTTACTAAAGCTTTTTGTTTGATTTTGTAATCACAGCGTAGTAAATAAAAGTTTAGTACATTTTGTTGCTGCTGTGATGTAAACACTAGTACTTTAATCAAATCTGCTACTTTAACCAAATGTGCAACCGAGTTTACTATCAAGAGTGAGAACCGCTATTATATTATATATTTTTTCTTTACTCTACTTTGGGATCCCAATTTGCACGAAAAGCGTTCTCGTACTTTAAAATTGGACAAATGCAGAGTATTTGTGAGAGAACATTATGCGTCTTCTTCTTCCTGCACGAAACAACCCGTACTTTTTCTTCGGGCCATGATACAACTAATAAGGTAACCTTTTCGCTACAATAAGAACAACTTCAATAAAAATAACATGCATATTGTTTTTGTACAATTTATGCAAACTGTCAAAAAGACGCCACTGCTACATTTACAGAAGAGAGATGCACTGAGCTTACATTGATTTGCTATCTCGTTTTGGCTTGCCTTTCATCGCTGACAACCAACCTAAATATCATGGTTTGGGCAAGTAGTTCAGCTGTCAGCTGTTTCAAAAAATAAACAATAACATGGAAGAAATAAATGTTTTGCGGAAACTAAAAGAAAAGTTGGAAATTAGTGCGAAAAAATATTTTAAAGCATTCTATAAAAATTGTTGATTGTTATACATTTATATTTACAAATTCATTTATGTAGTTATATGAATTCATGAGTTGTGTTCGTAAAAAGATTTATGCATGTCAAAAGTAAAAAAATAAAACGTTCCAAAATTTTAAAAACCTATAAAAAAAATTTCAAAAACAACACAAAATAAAACATACAGATTTCACCTTGTATTACATTCGAAGATGAAGAAAAAACGAAGGAACGTCGTTCCTAGCGGGGGTCCCCCGACCGCATTTCTTTTTTTTATTAGAATGGCTTCCCTGAACAACAAACTCAGTTAAAAAATACATTTTCCCTAAACACATACACACACAACACATCTATAAAAAAAAAAATGAAACATCACATGCTTAACTGATTTTTTTTTAAATTGATATCAGTTTTTTTAATTTAAAAGTTAGACTAATAAAAACGAGTAAATTTCGTAAATTGTCACGTTAAAACTTCTGTTTCGGCACTACTTAATAATGGATACAAAATAAAACAAGATAATTTCCAGCGTGAAATATTTTCACTTGGAAGGCGGACATTTTTGCTGGTAACACATTTTTTTGTTTGTTTTTGGTTTTTCTAAATTGTAAGTATTTTCTTTTTTCATGTTCTGGAGATAAACCTGTTTTATATAAATAAAATCATTTAAATTATCAAAATTGTATAAAGTTCTTGAGAAATGCGTAAACTAAAATTTAAAACAATAAAATTTATTATTACACCAATAAATCTAAAAACTAAATTAAATTAACAAAAAAAAAAAAAAAAAAAACAAAGAAAATTTTAAACTTTAACTTATATAAATGTAATTAAAAACAAAAAACAACAACAACCACAAAACAATAAAAAGAAAATTCAAAATAATATTTGTAGAAATTTGTTTTATTTACATATGTAACACATTCTTTTTTTTATGTGTATCGGAATCTAGTATTTGATCATTTTAAAGTGCAGCTTTAACATACATACGAGGGTTGCCTTTTATATTTCGACAACAAAAACAAATAACTCAGCCCAATCATGAATATTCTCAAGGAAGTTTATTCCTAAGGAAAATACGTTTCTCGAGAAAAAATTCCTCCAATCATAAATTACCTGAGAAGCAAAAAAATAAAAGTTGCTAATATCGAAATTTTTTATGGGAAAAAACAAAAAACATATGTTTTAAAATACCTACATATTTTTACCTTCGCCTACTTACTATTTTTCCCCTTCGATGTGGCTAAAACAGAGAAGGTTAAAAAAAATTTCCTAAGGAATTTATCAAAATAATAAGAGGAATGGGGAAAGAGAAAAAACTCTCACGGAATTATCATTCATGATTGGGCTGACTATTTATCATTGAAAATCAAGTTAACAATACTGATAATCGGGGAAACTGCTGAGGCTGCTAAACAACAAAATTATTGGGGGCTATACTGTGTTTCGATCCGAATCGAAATTTTCTCCGTCTGGCAACGTTGGTATTCTGCCTTTGATTCCATTGTTTCTTTCGATTGTATGTATGTATGTATTCTGCATGAATCATAAATCATACAGGCGGAACAATTTAAAACAACAGGCATATGAAGAGGTGGCAAAGGAGATGGGTATGACGCCAGAAATATTGCAAAAGAAAATTCGATCGTTGGGCAACTCTTCGCTTGGACGACATATTTAAAATGAACTTTGAAATTGAGCAAGAAATTTTCAGGAGCCTTACCTTATTTTTATTGCGTCATGGCCCAAGAAGAACAAAAATATCTTTCCCTCTCTCTCTTAAAATCTTTCTCGTTTGAACCAAGGCAGGTATAAACAGGTAAAATCATGGAAACAGCTGCTGGCTGTTTATAGCATTTTCAGTTTAAATTAAACCTTTTTCAAAATAAATTAAACCTTTTTCAAAATGATCGAAAGCTTTTTCAGATTAAACGCAACTCTTTTTAAATTAAACGAAAACTTTTTCAAGATAAATGAAACTCTTTTTCAGAATAAATTAAACTTTTTTCAAATTTAATTACACATTTTTCAAATTAAATTAAACCAGTTTTAGAATTTAGTAGAAAAAAAATAAAACATATTAAACATATTCATTTTTATATAATACTTGTCAAAATGAATGAAGAATTTTTCATCATTTTGATTAATTTGTGCTACACTTTCCATAATTACACTTATATACTATGTTATTCTCTGTGGTAATGTCACTAAATAATGATCGGGCGTGGAAATTTATCTTAGAAAATGTTTTCTCTATCAGGTTAAACATAGGAGAATAAGGTGGTATTTTATTTACTAACCCCCTAATTCATAAAAATTATAACAGGCTTATAAGACAGCTATTTGACATATTGGTATGGAAAATCTGTCAAATAAGTGCTTTATCAACCTGTTTTAATTTTTATGAATTAGACGGTAAGTGTACAATCACTGTCATCCACCATATTTCGAAATTCCTGGGTTTTATGGATTCTGGCATTATCCATAATTAAAAATGAATTTTGTAACTCTGGGGTGGTTTCAAATTTATCCAGGAGCTCCCTAAGAAATCTTTGGAAACGTGCCGAATTTACAGCGGAAAGGGAAAAAACTTTATGGTAAACACACCAGCATTATTTCAAAAAAAAAATTATATTAAATTCTAAAACTGGTTTAATTTAATTCGAAAAACATTTAATTGAATTTGAATAAAGTTTAATAATGTATTCTGAAAAGAGTTTCATTTATATTGAAAAAGTTTTCGTTTAATTTAAAAAAGAGTTTCGTTTAATCTGAAAAATGTTTCGTTCAGTTTGAAAAAGGTTTCATTTAAACTGAAAATGCTTTATTATCTGTTTAGTGTCAAAAGTTTGTTTACAAGCCGTTTAACGTGCTCTGATTTCTAAGAAATGTGCAAGAAAAAATAAAATAAGCCAATGATTTTGCTGTTTTTATTCAATAAAAAAGTAAAGTAATAATTTTTGAGTGGTTTAAATAAATTTATTTTATGAAATTTGTGTAATTTCTTTTTTTCCATACACTCACAAACCAGTTTAACAAAATAAAAGAGAGAAGAATTTAACAGTCGACTGATATTTTTCTACCAACAACTCTCGTGTATTTTTTTTTATGTTCTGCTAGTGCTTGTACCTATTAAATCTGCCTTGGTTTGAACGAATTTCGGGTACGAGAACAGGGACCAAGGCGGATCAACTGCAACAGGTGGTCGCAATTCAATTCGCTGCAACATTTTCTCTCGAGCTGTCATTCGTTTTGTTGTCGTTTGCCATCCAGCTTTGACAACTCAGAAGATAAAAATCGTGGACAAAAGGTTGAAGCGAATTGGGATGCGGGCACCTGTAATGGATTCGCCTGGACAGGGACCGAGTTCCGGCATTCGTGATCGTCTATACTCGACCATAAAAACAATGTAAAGCATAAAACAAAAGAAGCAACAAACACACAGCGTTCGGTCACGAATAGTAGGATGTGTGGCCGCTCCCAATATTGGGTACACGGGACCACAGCTGTTTATATTTAGTTGCATATACTTTGAATAATGCCCAACAATTATTTTTGCAAGCAGTAAAAAGGTTGTATGTAGTAAAT
This sequence comes from Sturmia bella, assembly GCA_963662145.1. NCBI lineage: Eukaryota > Metazoa > Arthropoda > Insecta > Diptera > Tachinidae > Sturmia > Sturmia bella. The sequence goes on along the minus strand of OY759168.1, from coordinate 108,348,165 downwards.
AAAATAAAAAAAGAAATCTCCAAAAACGACATGGAGGAATGAGAGAAAGAAAGAAAACAAAGCAAATAAATAACCAAACCAAACATGCACAACGAAATTATGGCCTTTTAATTTTCTCATTGTTTTTATGACGTCGCTTGACGATCGTATGCTGCTGCTCTTCTTCGCGCTCGTCAAATGTGTCGGGCAAATGGACATGAGTGGTGGCCGCTGAGGCGCTGTGCGTGTCACTCTGCAGTTCAACATTCGCATGCAGCGCAGCATCATTTGCATTCAGTTGTGCTTCTTGTGCTGACAGAGTGGCTTTTTCGGCCGCATCTTTTGTTTCCTCATAATCCAAACGTGCCGCATACAATTGTGTTTCGATTTGTTCCAATTTCGTTTTGGCCTGTGCAACCATATCGATTTGTGACGCCAGCTCGGCGGCGGCTTCGGATGCGGATTTTTGTGCCAACTCCGAAGCCGACTGGGCATTATTGAGAGCTGCTGTTAAAACTGAGACATGATTGAGTGCTTGTTGAGCAGCATACTGGGCCGCTTTGGCGGAGCGTTTGGCCTGCTGCAGTTGTTGCAATTCACCCTGCATGCCCTTGTGTGCTTCGGCATTTTGTTCATCTAAACGCTGCAGTAAAACTTCTTTGCCCTTGAGGACGGCCACAGCTGTGCCGGCCGCCTGTGAGGCCGCTTGGGCCAGAGAGTTTTTGGCCACATAAGCGGCTTGCTTGCCGGCTGCGTTTTGTGAAGCCACAGCTGAGTTGGCTTGATCGGCCGAACCTTTCGCAATGCTGCGTAGACCGTTATCGATCAAGTAAGTGCCGCTCAGTATCGTTTGTTGGCCGTAGTGGTCGTGCGGCGTGAAACTGTCTTGATGGCCGTAACGCTCGTGAGCATTTTTCTGCGACTCTGCAGCAAAGTCATCCAAATGAACTTCCTCGAAGTGATAGGGCGGCGGCTCTGGAGGACTATTGGTGCTTGGTGGCAGAGGCAAATGTATGGGCGCATGAGGCGGATGAATGAAATGACCTTTCCGCTTGACTTTGCGAGCTGCGGTACAAGAAGCTAGAGAAAAGAAAAAAAAAAAAAAACATGAGAGTGGTGATCATTAAGACCTGTAATAGAGTTCTGTAACTTTTATAACGATATTTTATCGAATTTGGTTGCAATTCAGTAACAAATTTGATTCCGTACTTTTTGAGCAAAGAGCAATCATGAAGTTCTCTCTGTAATAGACAAAAAAGCGCAAAAGTACGAGAACGCTAAAAACCACATTTTAACCTCAAAAAATAACATCTGGTATATTTTGATGCAGTAATGAAAATTGAAACATACAATTTGCGAAAATGAAATGTTTTTTTGCAGGAGTTTTTGTATGTAATATGTATGTAATTGAAAACCCTCAAAATTGTTGTTTAACCAACTTGATTCAGTTGAATTGTTTTGTTTGTTATTGTTTATTTTTTGCAACAGCTGACTGTTTCAACTTCCTGCCCAAAGTAGTACGAAGAAAAAGTTTGGGCTGTTTCGTGCAAGAAGAACAAGAATATTTCTCTCTCTCTCACTTGCACGAACTTTGAGTACGGGAACAGTTTTCCTGCAAATTGGGCCCCCAATGTTGAGTACATCAACAAACTTGATATTTTTAACGATATTCAGGTTCGACCCAAATCAGCTGTTACTCTTACTCTCCATTATCAATATTTAAACAGGGTTGATTTTAAATTAGTACATTATCTTTGCATAAATTTTGTATAGTTTTTAATTAAAGTTGTTTTCCTGGTGATTGCAGTTTTTTCTGTGTGAAAAAGCTTTAAAATTTGGAGTTTAAAAATTGTAGCGCTCGGTTGTGCATTGCAAAGTTAGAGCCTCAATATTTATACTCACATATCAACAACATAAGCAGTGCCAAATTTTTAAACGACATCATCTGAAAGAAAATTATAAAATTATTATTAACCGAGGAGGCATATAATAGTGGCATAAAGTGTTTTCAAGCGAATTAAAATACATATGGATGCAGTTCGAATATGCGTGTAACGTGTTTGTGTATACGAACAACTACTTTCAATTTAAAACATAAAAAAGATCGACCCTCATTGTGTTTGGCGTAATTTAAAAACAACAGCTGTCGTTATTGCGCTGTCACATTTGAACTTGCACATTTTTTTTTAGACTTTTGGCCATCAAATACGCCAACCACAATTGAAACCGTAAGGTGGGATCATCACACCATTGCCGCAATGCACCAATTTTTGTTTCGTATTTGTTCCAATTTGTTCCAATCCAATACAATCCGGATGCGACAACCGTGTAAACACTTTATATACAACTATTCACCAATAAAAATTCTTAAAATGCGCCAAGAAAACAATACGCGTCAATAATATACAAATGTATGTACAATTATTTCCGCTTAATTGAGTTTCTCAAAATGCACGACCTTTTGATGCAATTAAACGAAAATCACTTAATTGAGCAATTTGTGCAAAAAAGCGAAACACCCATGCGTAGCTGGAAAACAAAACTCATTTCTTTTGTTACATATTAAGTTGAAAAATTGTTTAGGTTTATTAAAAGAAAATAAAAATCAGGTACATTCATCGTACAATGATTATAAAGGAACAGAACCATGACCTTTTTGCAGCAAAATTATTTTTTTTTTGCGTTTGTGGAGCAAAACAAAAAGTTAAGTAGAAGGAATCAATTAAGCGAAACATTTGCTCTTGTTATTCGCAATGCGGTCTTAATTTGCGAAACAATTAAGCGGGTGACGCAATTAAACGGGTATTTTAGCATAGACAGAAATACTGAATGATTTCGTTTCATGATTTTTAGTGCAATAAAGCGGGAAACTCAATTAAGCGGGGCTCAATTAGGCGGAAATAACTGTATTAGGGTTGCCAGACGGGCTTGATTTGGCTTGATTATCGTGCAATGTGTGTCAAGAATCAAGAAAAAATATAATTTGTCAAGCTAAAACCGAATTTTTAAGTTTTTCCATCAACTTGTCAAGAAAAATCAAGAAAAAAGAACAGATAGCACAACAAACTGTTTAAACGTGCGATGGCAAATTTGTACCCTTCTCAACTCAACACTGTTACATCCCTGCAAGAAATGGCTGATGGAAACTAACACAGTAACAGCTTATTTACTAACACATGCAAAGCAATTTTATAGCTTTCAGCGTTGCCATTACAATGATTTTTTTTGATATTTTGATTTTCCCGTATTAGTTTGGTAATTTCATTTGGAACTACGTTTATGCATTAATGTTTTTATATGTAGATTCATTTGGTTTGTTTTCTTTGAAAAAACATAGTGCTGTGGATGTTTTTTCCATATGATTCAGGTTTCTATTGATAAAACTGCTACTGACTACTGTATTTCTCTTAATTTTATCTAAATATGTCTAAAATAATTTATTCTGCTCTCCTTGTATAGTTTTTTTTTTAATTTTTCGAAAAAACTCTTTTTTTTAATTAGTAATAAAGAAACAAATAGCATTGCATGTAATTTTGTAAGATTTCGAATGATCGCTTCGCTGAGGTGGTAACGCTGGTTAAAAAATAACTCACACGTACACGAATGTTTACATCAGTTTTTTCATTTTGCCCTTAAGAAAATGATAGAAACCCTGATGTATGAATCCATCAGCATTTCTGATTCTCATTCTGTTCATGGGAATTATGGAATAAGTAGTTAAGTTTCAAACAAACTTTTAAGAATTTTTCAAGTCTACTGATGAGTTGATTAGCACCAACGAAATGTCGTCAGCATATATACAGCTGAAAAACACAACAAACATTTTTTGAAAAGGTTCATTTTTGGACCTGAATTAAGAATTATTTCAATTTAAATATTTTTTTCGTTAGTTTAACTAAATTTTTTATTGTCAAGAAAAAATCAAGCTTTTTTTTTAATGTCAAGCTTTTTGCCGATTATGATCTGGTAAGAATAGTATGTATGTATGTACATATACATTTATTTAGTTTCAAAATTGTTTAAGCGCGTCTTCGAAACATAATTTTTGTTTTTCAGTAAGTAAAATTCAATTGTTATTACTATTATAACGATTGTGAAATTCTTGCAGTTTCAACATGGATTTCGAAGAGCGCCTTGTTATGGACGATTCCAGTTGCAGTGAAATTGAATACTGCCTTCTGGCTCAGCCACAGCAGACACCTTTGAATAAAAAGAAAGAAAGAAGCGAAGTGCAACTTCATCCTGGACCTGCCTACAGTGAAATTTATGAACTAATACAAGCTGACGAGATGCTCCCATGTGTTTGGGAATACTTTTCCCTGGGCGACAAGGACCGGTATGAACGGGAAAGCGTATGGCGAGGAAGACTGTAAAGCCAAATGGGCCAATGTTAAAACTGCATTTCAGAATGTACATAAAAAAGGAAATAAAAATAAAGTCTGTAGAATTTACATGTCCTTTATAAATAATACTTTGTGCTTTGTCAATTTTCGATCAGAGCGCAGGTGTTTTTGTTGATGTGAAGTCGTAATAGGTGAACGAACGCGTGCTTTTATTTTTTTATTGGTTTATTTAAAAATATACTGCATATTTATTAAACGCGTATTTGGCAAATTATGTATATATGTACATTTGGCAAATGAGATCTTAACAAACATGACACAATTTTTAAATATAAATTCGTCAAAGTATATGCACGTAATAGGTCTTATCGTGGTGATTGTGTCGTCTTTTTGTTCTGTATCGGCAACGTTTGGCAATATATTGAAGAGGTTGCGTTCAATGTTGTTAACTGTAGGGTGTCGAAGGTTTATACGCTGGACACTTAACAGACAAATTAGCAAGATTTAATCCTGACTTATTCAACTTTGCAAAAATACAAGTTCTGTTTTTTTTTTTCATTTTAAAACCAAAAAGTTTGAAAAATCTACAACAGAACATAAACTGTTTTTATGTTATAATTTTTTTGGCTAAATCAAACGTCCACAAGCACTTCCCAATTACGTTTTTTCACCCACCAATCCCTTTTTCCTATTTTTCTACTCCCAGTACAATACAATGCACATACATATGTGTATAGGCGTAATCCCCTGAGTACTGGGGCCGGATTCAGGCATTCGTGATCGAATATACTCGATAATAAAAACAATGTAGAGCAAAAACAAAATGAGCAACAAACACACAACATTCTATAACGAAATCGTTCAATCACGAGTGCCAGAATTTGGCCCCTGGTCCCAGTCTACAAAAACAAATTTTTTTTTTTTTACTCTCTGAATTAGAGAAAACTGCCCATTTCTTTGTTGTCCGGCAAAAATTTTGTATGTGCAGATAGCACTTTTTGCACATAAGCCTTTGCTAAGTATTTTACTATAAAAATTCATTTGTTTATTTACCACTATTAAAGTCCTTTTTAGAAAGCCTTTCGAATGAAAATCACCGTTTTTGTTTTTTTTTTTCTTCAATCACTTTTTAAAAGCGCTTCACTAAAAAACGTCCTTCCCGTTTAACAATCCAAAGACTTCTGTGTGAATAAAATGTTGCAGAGCGCTTCAAAGCTGTATGTAACTCGATGTGGACTCCGCATCAGCCATCCAACCAACCAGTCAACAGGTTGTCATTGAAGAAAATGGAAAAAAACACAAAACAGCAAAACAGAAAAAAATTAAAGAAAATCATAAATTCAAATTCAATGTCAGTGCACAAGATTCGAAGTTGCAAACATTTTAAAATGCAAAAACAAAAAACTTACAAAACGCTTTTACTTTTCATAAAAGTGCAATTTTCACGTAATAACGATAGATAGAAAAAAGCCAATGAATGTTACCGGAAAAACCACTTTCAAGTTGCCAAACAAAACATCAGTCAGCATCAGCGTTGGTGTCGGCGTCGGCGTCGGCGTCGGCGTCAACAGCAGCCATCAAACCGGATGCAGAAACCAAATTTGCTTCAAAGAAAAATTTCAGCTCCACTTGTGTTTCTTTGTTTAATGAATTTTCTTTCATACAGTGCAACATTCAAGAGCAAAACGTTTCAATTGGTAGTTACGAATGAGAAAACATCTTTAATTGCGCTTTTTGGTGGTAAATTTTATTTGTAACTCTTCAGATCAATCCTGGCAGCTGCACACACTCACACACACACACATGAATACGTTCATAAGTGCGGTTTTCCCACTGCTTTGTGTCTTGAGGAGTTTCTTTGCCATTGTCTGCCAGAGAAAAGTGTTAAAAGTTTTAATTTATGATTTTTTCGTGATTTGCAAATTTGTTTTCTTTTTTTTTAAATAATAATAGGCTTGTTCATATACTTTACCAGCAGATACCAACAGCAAGAGAATTGGGGGAAATTATGCACAATTGCTTACAAGCAAATTTTAAAAACGAAAGTTACATTCAATTTGCTAGTAAAATTAGTTACAATACCCAACTAGCATTTGGAAGATCGTTTTTTTGTTTGTTCAAAAATCACCTTGATGAGTCTTTTTTAAGTCAGTTTTAGGCGATCAAAAACTGATTAATCACTTACACGCACAACAAAGGACTCGAAAATGATTACCGCTGATGGTTAAAGAAAGAGTTTGATTTGATTCGTAAATTAATCATCCAGGCCTTTTGAAATGTGAATTGTAATTTCCAGTATTTATTATCATATTTTGCTCATCTGGAAGTCACTTCTTGGAAGTCAAAAATTTGTCACGCAGGTGCTTGAAACTTGATTGTTATTATGTATTTTATGATCATATTTTGGGCAGATAGTTGATATAATACTGCTTATTTTTTTTTTATTTGTTTTTCTTAACATAAAACATAAAAAATAAATACTTCCAAATGAAAAGAAGTATGAGTGATAAATGATAGTAGTAGGCTTTTTACACTTACTCACATCTTACATCTTTCATCAGTTTGGCAAGATGTTAACATCTTCCTATACAAATTCTATATGAAAAAAACTCAACATCTCTCAACATCTTTACAAGATGTTCATTTCTCATTTTGCTCATTTCTCATTCAACATCTTTCGATTATTTTAATGTCATCACTAAAAAGAAGTTAAAAAAAATTATAAAAATTCATACCATCACTAGAAAATGTACAAGTGTCAAAAATTTTTACACTGAGCGTGAACAAACAATGTAAGTAAATATTAATTAAATTAAACATAATACAAATTTAGTAATACAAAACTTTTATTTATAGTAAACAAGAATAAAATACTTGGTGTTGTGTAATGTTTTTTTTTTTTTTTGGTTTGCTCAAACACGTGAAATAATATTTGACAGATGAAAGATGTTGAAAATGTAATGTAAACAGCTTTTTTTTCAATTTTCAACATCTTCAACACACATCTCAAAGATGTGAGTAAATGTAAATCCGCTATAAAAAGACTCACAAACAGACTGATAAACTACTCACAAAAGACTCGTCAGCGATTATAAAACACATGGAAGAACGACTAGAAAAAGACTCAGTAACTAAAAGTAATGAAGTAACGTAGGACTAATAAATGATCAGAAAACGATTCAAAAAAATACCTTAAATACTACTAGAAAAGGTTTCGAAAATTACTCTAAACTAAAATAGAAAAAGACTTATCAAGAAGAGTCGCCGGTAGTCATGTTTTTCTGCCGACAAACATATACCCTGCAAGAAATAGCTGATGGAAACTAACACATTAACAACTTAATTACTAACACATGTAAAGCAATTTTATAGGGTTCAGCGTTGCCATTACAATGATTGTTTTAGTATTTTGATTTTCCCTTATTAATTTGGTTATTTCATTAATGTTTTTATAGGTTCATTTGCCCATTTTTTTTTAAATATAGTTTATTATATTCTCTTGGAATTGTTTTTTGAAAATTTTCAAAAAAAAAGTTTTTTTTTATTTATCAATAAAGAAATTAATAGCATTACATGTAATTTTGTGGGCATTTTGCAAAAAAGATTTTGAATGATCACTTTGCTGAGGTGGTAACGCTGGTTCAAAAAAGAAATCACACGTACACGAATGTTTACATCAGTTTTTTTTCATTTTGCCCTTAAGAAAATGATAGAAACGCTGATGTACGAACCCATCAGCAGTGTCGGTCATATGATGGATCATATGACCGACACTGTTCTTGCAGGTATATTTTATGTACAGAAAATGCGCTCATAATCCGTCTTTTTAATCGTGTAGTAGAGTCAAAAAACTTTTTATATTTAATATAATTATTTTCTTGAGCTCTTTTTTTAGTATGAGTGTAAAAAGGACCTTCAGCTTAAGAAAATAATTATATTAAATCATAAAATTGAATATAATTTTTTATTTTTTATTAAATCTTATCGGCTTTCCTCAAGCCGAACGTAGACCTTAGAATGCCTTCACACCTGACCAAATTTTCGTGAGATATATACCAGCTTCTATATCAAATTATTTTGGTTTTTTTATTTTTTCATACAGAGTTTGATATATAACTTAGCGAAATTTTATCATTTGTGGACGTTAGTTGAGACATAGATACATACATACGTCTCAGCTCTGTATGAAAGAATAAAAAATAATAAATAGACGCTGACGTTTGACAGAACAAAATTTTGTCAGGTGTAGACGTTGAGTTAAGTCAAGTGCTACTTGATTTATGTGCCACCGGAGTCCTGCAAAGGAGTTGGCATTACATATGTGCGCCATCCACCGAAGCCGGAGCGAACACCTGCACAAGGTTGATGAAGCTTTGAACGAAAAATTGTGAGTTCCATCTCGATTTATGGTTATTTTTTATTAAAATAAAATTTCTAAAATAAATAAATAAAAAAATATATCCAAAAAAAGCATAAACAAATTCTTCCTTAAATTAAAATTATAATAAATCGAACAAGTTGTACAAACATTTCAATTTTAAAAATGATCTTAACTAGAAAACTTAGGAATCTTGGCGGAAACATTAAGTATGTATGTAATTTAATGCTCTCAGCACTAAAATTAAAGTTAACTTTTGTATGTCTTAGCCAAAAAATATACTAAAAATAAATGACTAAAGGTATGGACACACTAATAGTTTTCTAATTTTGCAGCAAAATGAAAAAAAAAAAACGTGACCACTACTTTCTTGTTGAAGTTTATTTTGGGCAAATGCCTGCATACAAACAACGAAAATTTATATACCACCAAAAACGAAAAGAAAAACCCGAAGACAAAACGTATAAACTTTGAATTTCACAAGAGCATATTTTAAGGTTATGTTTGCTCAATGAGCAAATATAAAATTTCGAGCGAAGAACTATTTAATTTAGCAAAAGCTTTGCAACAAGATATATAAATTTGCTCTAAATGTTGTCCTTCTTCCACGAGCAAACATAACCTTAAAACATACTCTAGTAAAATTTAACATCTTTTGGTTTTTTCTTGCTGTTTGTTCTTTTCGTTGTCGTTTCTTGTAACATCCATGTGAGTGCATATGAATTTCAGTTCTTTGTATACATGTACATATTTGCTCAAAATAAAGTAGTGGTCACGTGTTTTTTTTTTTTTGCACAAATATTAATTCATAATGTGGCCATACCTTAATGCTCATATTCACAGTCATTAGTTTACCAATAGTAAACCACAAGAAGCAGCATTATTGCAGTCCTTGTCAGCAGCAGCTTTAAAGGTTCATGCCATAACCATATTAAACAGCTGTTCAAAGAAATCTAAATGGCAACCATATATACGAATATTGCTGACTTATCATAGTACTTGATTCACGACCGTAAAAAGTAATAACACAACCACAGTTTTCCAGGCAGAGGTTGACGCCATAGAGCTTTGTGCGAAGGAATGCTTATGTAGGAATATTTCTGGAGTCGACATGTGCATGTTCTCTGATAGTCAAGCAGCTCCAAAAGCGCCAACATCTTACTCATTCCAGTCAAAACTTGTTTGGGAATGTTGTGAGCTTCTTCAGGCCCTACCTTTGAGGAAAAGATTAGTTGTCATATAGATGTCGAGCCACGAAGGCCAGGAGGGCAACGAAAGGGAGGACTGCTTAGCCAAATAGGGCGCAGAAAGGTCCTTTATAAGTCCTGACTACCGTTGTGGGCTTGACAACAGTTTTAAGGACAGCATTCTACGACAATAGAAGGAGGAAAGGGCATACGGCAGGCAAAAAGTCTGCTTGATACCGGCAGAATGAAGTCCGACCGTATTGCGAACCTCAGCAGAAGGGATATTAGACTATATACAGGACTAATGAGGGGCCACTGCAAGCTAAAATACCATATCAAAAAACTGAAATTGGTAAGCAGTGATTTCTGTCGTATCTGTAATGAGGAGATGGAGGAACACATCCTTTGCGAATGTCCTGGGCGCTGGGTTGTTGGATCTCAAGGACCTCAGTAACATCAAATCTACAGCCGCAACGAGATTTGCTAATACGAGTAGTCTAGTTCTCGGTAGCAAAAATGCTGGCATAACTGCATTATGTCGAAAAGGCGGCAATAATCATTTTGAAGGGGTCACAATGATTATTGATGACTGAATAAATACTTTTCAAAAAAAAAAAAAAAATTCAGCTTTGCTTTTAAACAAACCTCGTACATTTGATAGATGACAGCAAATATTGTTATGGTATGGTTTGGACTTCATGACTGAGAATTCGAGCCTAAAAAATATAAAATGTTCAATATTTACCTTAATTTTTGACACAAGAGATAGAGAGAGAGCGAGAGAGTGGAAGAGAGCGAATATACTACCTTAATTTAAGCTAAAGCTAAATTAATTTAAACTACAAACTTATGACTCTTGCAACTGCTGATGCTCGTCTTCGCCACCACCACCACCACTACCACCACTCGATTTGGTTGCTTCATCTTGCGTCGTTATGCGATCCAGCAATTTGTGATCGACATTATCCATGGTTTCCTTAAGACTTTGTATGTCCAGGCCACCGTCACTGGCCTCTTCGCCGTCCTTGGCTTTGGAAAATTTCGAAAAATATGTCAAGGACTTCATGAGTTGATAACTTTTCGATATGGGTATATTCGAATCGTAGACACTTTTCGAGGCAGAGCAATCAACATAAAACCACCAGTTACATTTTAAAATTGTCTGATCAAACAGCGTATTTTCGGGACAAAGAAACGATTTGCGTACCATGCCATCGTCGGTTAAGGCGCAGACATGGAAGACCTGCAAGCCATTGAAGGGGAATAATGTCATCTAGTTTCACATGACTAAAGTAACAGTCTTATTCATAATAAATATTTTGGGTTTATTAAACTCTGATTGGACAAATTTTCCATACATACATGTGTACTTGTCAAATATAAGCTTCGTAAACCCGAAATAATTTTTATGAATAAGGGTGTAAAAATTTATGCCCGAAATAATTTACAATTTTTGTTTATAATTTTCAATTGAAGTAAATGTTCTGTTGTCACTTACCATACAGCCCAAATCGGTGTCAGCATAGAGACCTGGGAAATGTTTCTGTTTGGCGCAAGCGAATGTTGTTGGTGGCAAATCCACTTTCGACTTGAAATTGTCATCAAAATTTTTGTCATATCCCACAGGATAATACTCTTTCGGCGCATTCATAACCTGATGTTGGGAGAAAATATATGTATAAACATCAAACTTGATGCGTGAAATGAAATCGTTCGAAATTTATAAATGGATATACATAAATATGAACTTATTCTAGTTCAATTAATGAATATAAAATTGAGTTTGAATAAGTTTTAAGAAATTTGTTGCATTATTTTAAATTTAAAAATATACTTTATTAACAGCTTTCTGTCTATTTCAGCCGTCTGTCTACAAGCCGCCGATGTTTCGTTGATGCTACTCAACTCATTAATAGAATCGAAAGAACTCAAAAGAATATTTGAAAATTTTCTACATATTCAAGCAAATCTTTGATGATATAGAAAACAATTTTATCGTTTCGCAACACGTTTTCTTTTGTTTGAACATTTGTGATTCTCCTTGGGTTGACGGGAATAATGGAATATATAGTAGATAATGGAATATATAGAACTCTAATGAGTTCTTTCGAAATATCAGCGGCTTATGGGCTCCTGAAAAAGACAACAAATTTATTTTGGGTCTACTTTCATCCTTAAAATAATACATTTTAATTGGCTCTTATAGCGAATAAATAATTAAATTCAAAATAAAATTTTGTATGGTACACAGAGAAAATGATGCCTTAGAAACACCTAACAAATTAGAATAAAATTATAACTCGGCATCTACACCAGCTATCAACTTGAGCATGATATGAACATGACACCGGCATGTACGTGGAGAACGCGTGTGTCCAAACTATTTATAATTTTTGATTTATTGAAGTGTTTACTTCGTTCATATTTCTGCTCTATATCAGTTTTTTATGTATACATCCAAAACGAGTTTAAATTAGGCGGTGGAGGTGAGTGTATGTAAATAAAAAAAAAATAAACTAAAGATTTTAGCCGGCCGATATGCCACTGGCTTCTTCTATACACTATTCTTAAGGCATCTCAATGTCTTGGAAAGAAAAGAGCAAGTGTCGATGATTGGCTGGTTATAAATTAAAGTTTAAAGTTAAAATTCATTTGTTATAACCCAAAACAATGGGATTATTAAAACTACAAAATTTAATATTTGTTGTTGTCAATAAATAATTACTTTCCAATTGAGTGAAAGTACACCAAAAAAGCGACAACATTCTTATAAAGATACATAAAGATGCCGATAACAGTGCCGGTCAAACAAATAATATTATTACACCGGTATTCATAAAAAATAAAACATTGTTGAAATACATTTTAGAACAAATTTTTCATATCAAATTTGAATACCGGTGTTAGTAATTAATAATTGAATATTAATATATTTAGTTTGTTAATATTAAGAAGTGAATATGTATGTAGGTGTAAGAGTTCACTACAATCCACTCGGTTTTTGTGTTTATGAATCTTTTAAAATTATTTCTTTAATTTTCAAAAATTAGTTTAAATCTTTTCTGTGGTATTTTTCATAAGAGCTAAACTGTCAAACAGAAAATGACACTTCATGCCTAACTTGGGGGTTACACGATAAAGTGTTGCCTTTCAACTTTTAATACATTTGTACACTTTTTTACTAATACACTCACAGTTTTGAAAATTGATGCAAACTTGAGGACAATTTTTGCTTTCCATAGAGAGCATCAAGTCACAATCAACAAAACAGCTGACAACAATTATTTTTTCGTTCTGTCTGCAAATATTTTTTTGTTTTGTTTGAAAGTTGCAATTAAAAGTGATAAAAATTAAACAGATTCAAGCTTAAAAATAAAAATAAAAATGTTTACCAACAAATTTTTTACTTTTATTTTTACATTGATTTCCATTAAATTTATTAATTTTAAAAAGAGATATTTGTGTATTATGATTATATTTAAATAGTTCAAAAAAATATTGATTTAGAATCTGAATTAGTTTCTGGGTTTAATGTAGAATATAGAAGAGGAGGTTTTGCTTTAATTTTTTTAGCAGAATATGCAAGAAGCTATTTTTAATTTTTTTTCTTGATGGCATCTTGAAAAGGAATTGTTATGAAATTGCGTGCAGCCTACGTCACTGCTATCAATTTTATTGAATTTTGACAAGCAGTATGCGAAAAAAAACTTGATAGCAAAATTTGGTCGTGTAACTGCAGTGTAACTTTATGACGAACATTGATGCGTCATGAGCGGTCTTCATCAGCCATGAGCGATGTTCGACGTCATGTTCTTGGCTGGTGTAGACCCCCAGTCAGATAAGTATACGATTTTCTTCCCAGAAGGAAGTCATATTATTTTAGAAAAAGGAAAACCTCAATGAAAAAGCAAATAGAAAATATAATATTTTATTATATAATATATATTCGTTATCAGTTATGCTTATTGATTTTTTAAACAACGTTTCTTTTTCAGTTTGAGCAACTTACCTTGGCCGTTTTTCTGTCGCTGACCGCATTCGTTTCTTCCAAATACTGTAAAATCGGCCTTGGAGTTGTGGTCGTGGTGGTGCTTGTAGTTGTTGTTGTTGTTGTGGTACTTGTCGAAGTTCTGACAAATTCTTCTCTTAATTTGGCTGCCAACATGGCACGATGCTCTGCCCTCATTTGTTGTTCTCTGACATAAATTGCATGTTTTATTGTGTCTACACTGACATTTGCCGCTCTGGCCAATTCCTCTACCGAAATATCTTTCAGATCGAATTTGGGTTCCTCAAATTGCAAATAGTTCGGATGGTTATTGGAGGGTAAACTAAAGGGTCGCGCAGGGGCCACAGCCGTCAGTTGAGGTTGCAGTACCGCCGTTATTTTGTTAACCGAATCGGGCATGGCCTGAAAAGCGGGCACTGCTATGGGTTCGGAAACGATAATCGGATTGTGAGCATGAAACGTGCGATTTGCATTCAGTTGTTGTGTATACAAATCTATCAGTTGATTGTTAATGCTCGTTTTGGAGTTGGGAGCATCGACGGCAATATTTGATCGTCTTTGGGCGGTTTGTGGTGGTGCTGGCTTTTTGGGTATCGGCTTAAATGCAGGCACGCCCAGTGGCAGAGGCCGGGCTTCTGTCATGAGGGGACCTTGTCTTGCTTTGTGGGCTTGATGTTCTGCCAGAGCCGCCTGTCGGGCAGCCATGGCAGCTTGTTTGGCTGCCATTTGTGCGGCTGCCGTTTGCTTTGCAAGCATTTCTGCAGCCGCTGCAGCTTTGGCTTGTTTCGCCAGAGATTCACGCAGCTCTGGGCTTATAGCCATGGGTGAACGTGAAATAATGCGTTTGTCGTTGGAATGCTGTTGGGTGGCCTAAAAAAAAAAAACCAATATTTTTTTATGTTTGCCACGTTTGTGAAAAAGTTTCTTAAGTAGCCATTATTTAAGTAGGCCAACATTTGTACAGAACGCTTTTAATGCATCAACGCGTAGGAGACTTAAGTCAAAATAGCTAAAACAGGCATCTTCTAGGCTTTGATTCAACTTCTTCTTTTATTTCTGTATTTGCTTTCTAGACCTATAATTTAATACTTTCTTTCATACAACAATATTTTGAATTCAATTTTGATTATTGCAATTTTATTAAATTTGATTTAATAAAAATAATTTTTTGTTTATTAATTCTCACTCTTGAAAATATTCGTATTTTAAAAATATTAATATTTTAGTTTTAACGTTGGGCTATTTATACAAATAATTAATGCCTGCGGTTGAGTAAACCAACCTGGAGTCTGTTTCTCAAAAAAAAAAAAATATTTTTATTTTTTTAATTAAAAAAACATAAAAATTGGATTTTATAAGTGCGTATTTTACTTATAATACAGCACTTGTTGGTGTTAACCCTTGAATGCATGTTGTTGTAATTCTGCAACATACCATTAAACTCACCTCAAAATGGTATTAATTCGCTCACTACACATCGTTGTGTATTAAAAGAGTTGTACTTGGTGTAGTTTATGGCTTGGCAGCACTTTTTTTATGTTTTTAAAACCTTTTGATCGTGAATTTCACGTGGACAAAGTAACGGTATTAAAATTCTTTCAGCAGGTGCAACTTGTGTTTTAGTAAGAAGTATAATTTTGCGATTTTCCAAGGTAAGTGTTGAGAAATATTGATTTTATATAGAATAATATATATTTTCAAAGAAACTTCTTGGTCGCAAGCGAAAATATTGTTTTCTTTTTTAAATTAATTTGACCTATTTTGGAATGTTGTAAAACTGCAACACTATGCATTTAATATTGGTCACTGGCCTGATAAGTGTGTGCGAAATCAAACAAAATGTGAAAAAAGATAAAAATTGTTTCAAAAACTTTCATTTTTAAACCATATTTTTGTTTTATGTAAATGCATAGTGTTGCAGATTTGCAACATAGTGTTTTTTTTAAATAAATTTTACTATAAAAATTAAAAAAAAAAAAATTTAATATTTTTATGCATTAGGATTATTCTATATTAGATTACTGACTGTCTGTATTTGATCTTATTGATCACCTTTCCACCTTTTCATTATTTTTATAAGTTAATTGAGAAAAAAACTTCATATATAAAGTGTGTTGTTTAACTTGAAGCTTGTGAAACGTGACGCGTGTAAGGCGTACAGCGCGTGCTCTTAAGATTTGACTAAAAAAATGATCGAAAGTAAAGTTGAGTGACCTGTCGTTTCTTTTAGTATAATCTAATACCCACCTGTTGGTTACTTCCTAAGACCCCCAGGCCATTTGGGGGCGGTCCATTTTTATAGCCAATCGATCGCCGTCGCCCACCTTCAACATTGCCTAAGGACTCGGCAAAACCCAACTCATCACCCAGACTAAATCCTGAAAAAAAATTAAATATTCAAAAATTAATTTACTTGCTATAATGTTTTATTCTAAGTCTAAAAACACTATTACAGTTATTTCCGCTTAATTAAGTTTCTAAAAATGCACGAATTTTGACGCAAATAAACGGGAACTCAATTAAACAATACTCGGTTAATTGAATCGCCGACGCAATTAAACGAAAATCACTTAATTGAGCAATATGTGCAAAAAAGCGAAACACCCATGCGTAGCTGGAAAACAAAACTCATTTCTTTTGTTACATATTAAGTTGAAAAATTGTTTAGGTTTATTAAAAGAAAATAAAAATCAGCTACATTCATCGTACAATGATTATAAAGGAACAGAACCATGACCTTTTTGCAGCAAAATTATTTTTTTTTGCGTTTGTGAATCAAAACAAAAAGTTAAGTAGACGGAATCAATTAAGCGAAACATTTTCTCATGTTTTTCGCAATGCGGTCTTAATTTGCGAACCAATTAAGCGGGCGACGCAATTATACGGAACTCAATTTTAACATAGGCAGGTATACTGAATGATTTCGTTCTATAATTTTTAGTGCAATAAAGCGGGAAACTCAATTAAGCGGAAATAACTGTAATTGGTTTTTATATTTTCAGCCTTCTATACGCCGTCGACATTTCGTTGATGCTACTCAACAACTTGTCAGTAAACTCGAACAAATTTGAAAGAATGTTTGAAACATTCCAACATATTCCATTATTCCTTAGGGAATAATGGCAAATAGAAAAAAATTAAACTTGGCCGCTTCAAAAATTATAAGTCTATTGAAAAGTCGATGGCACAATATCGATTGCAAAATCGACCCAGCCTAATACTTACGCCTTATATTATAGTGGCAAATAATTTCATGTAAACCAACACCATTAGACTAAATTATAAATTAGTTTGCTTAAATTAGTTATTTTGCTCTTAAATTAATTGATTTACCTAAACCAAAGTGCGCTTTAAGGCCTCCCAAATTTCTTACACGAAATAGTCCAGATTTTTTGAAGTTACAATTGAGTATAAAACCAAAATCCGATTCTAAAACACATGTCCCGCAAGCCAATCCTAAAAATAGAACCAAAAAACAAAAAGCACAGAAAATTATAGGAAGTTGAAGAAATTTTTATTTGATTTGTACACACACACACACCCACACTGCTGTATTCATAAAAAAAATGAGAGCATAAACAACGGTATTCATAAAGAATAATATCAATTTGAAATAAATTTTAGAACGAATTTTTTATGATAAAATTGTTGTAAAATGCATTTCAAATTGTTTTCATTTTCTATGAATGCCAATGAAACTATTTTTTTTTATTATGAATAAAGATGTTTAACAGGATTTTGGTAAGTTTTTTACAACAATGTATGAAGGGAAGTGATGGAAGAGAAAGAGAGAGAGAGAGAGAGAGAGAGAGAGGGAGAGAGATGTGGTGACCGACTGACTGACTGACTGGCAGTGCTGCATGCAGGTTGATTGAGATTGTGAATGATTGTTTTCTGTGTTTTGTTTTTCATTTTCAACGGTTCAAATATGTATATTGCACTTTCTTAACATTTTTATTTACATATGTATGTATGTATGTATTTACATGGATCTGTTTATATACATACATACATATACATACATAAAAAATCAAAATGAAACTGAATATACATATTTATTACATTACAACGGATACGAAATCGTGGTTACATAAAAGACTTTACAAGTATTAAAATTATGCTTTCAAATGTTATTTTCATTTTTATAAGCAAGTCCATATCAGTTTAAAATACATACATACATACATACATATGTATATACATTTAAAAACATTTTTAAAATACATACGAGGGTTACCGAATTCAAATTTTGATATAACAAGAAGACTTTACACTAACAAACTGTACGGGATTTTCGCATGCACGCACTTACTTACATTCTACAAATTTCCCACAGCTTTTCGATTTTCACTTTACTTGAAAATAACAAAATATAAATTTGGCGCAATGAAGTATATCGAA